>JANJYP010009376.1:0-12478 GCA_024605115.1 Rastrelliger brachysoma | reverse complement strand
GGGAGGAGAAGAGGAGAGATAGTGAACGGAGAATGGGAGAAGACGGGTGGTGGGGGGGTGGGAGGTGGGTGGAGGAGGGCGTGAAGGGGCTGGCTAGGGACAGAGCAGCACTGAGTGAAAATAATGAAGAGAGAGAGCACTTAGTATACCTGGGCTGACAAAAAGCCTCAGCTAAAAAGCTTTGCTGGCATGTTATCAAAAATCTGTCCGCATTTATATATAGGGAGCACTGTGGCTTGATGGACACTGAAATAGCCCACACACACACACACATGCACGTACACACACACACACACACACACACAAACAAATACATGCCTGCATACAAAAACAAATCCTAAATCCAGTGCTATATTTCAGCCATGGTGGCACCAACTGGGGTGAAGACGTGTCTGTGCAAGTTGAAAATGATTTAACATGATCAAAAAGGGTACATGTAGTGGTTTTATAAACTTAAAAACACAGTGGTGGAAAAAAGTTTTGGGACACCCCATGCATTTTAATATTACAATAAAAATCATTCTTAGGTCTTCAAGTGCAATTTCTTTTACTATTGTCATTGATTGGTTGATTGGTACCAGTGATTCACTAATGAGGGTCATGGTGTTTTTGTTGTTGCTGTGCTCAGATAAAACACAGGAGACACGACTGAGGAGACACATTTTTACAACACTGAGATTGGGGCCATTTGTAAGGGTGTCCCAAAACTTTTTTCCACCAGTGTACTTCATAAAAACACAGAAACAAGAAGAAAAAATATGACCAGCTAACAAAACATCTTTACATCTGTCTGATAACAGCTGCACAAATGTTTAGACGGTCAAGATAGATAAAATGATAAAATTGATTATTGTATATTTCCAGTAATAATAATGATTGCAGTGCCCAATGACTATCTATTGATGTTACTGTTACTGTGTTGTAAATGTCCTTCATTTATCCATTTGAACAAAACCTGTGAAGGGGATTCTTTATCTTAAACTGGTCATTTATGCCACCCCTCAGTTCAGGCTCTGTTTGTAACATGTCGTTTTAGCTCCTGTCTCTTTAAGATCTGTATAAATTTAATCAGAAATGTGAGAGTACACAACACAAACAACACAAAGAAGAGCCTTAGAAATAACCTTAGCAACAAAGGCTATAGAACAAATGGTTATTTTGGGGCATGCAGGGCTAGCCGATGTCAGCAAGGTAGAAAGAAATATCAACAAGGAGAATTTAAGACAAGTTGGAGCCCTGCTTTTTGACTTGCAGGTAATATTTCTAACATTTGACATAATAGCATATAAATAGTAGAACAGGCATTATGTCAACTTTAAGACTGGGTAACACCAGAAAGTGCCACAGAAATGTTAAGATGGGCCTCAGAGTTATAGTTAGGTTGATCAATAAAATAAAAGGTACAAATCTGAGAAAATATAATGAGACAAGTCTGGTTTCAGGCAAGTCAGCAAATGCATTGTGTAAAGTAGATATCCGCAGAGTCACAATGTTTATGTGCGTGTGTGTGTGTGTGTGCCTATGAAAGAGAAAAGAATGACGGAGAACAAGTGCACATACACAGTTATATTTTGTCCGTCTCTCTCCTGCAAGCTGCTGTGAAACCTACTTCTGCAGCACACTGTGAAATGTGGAGTTGTTCTATCACAAAATACACAAATAAATAAACCAAATAATCTCGAGGACATATAGTAGCTGTTAAAAGACAGAGTTCAAACTGAATGCTCTAGATAAAAGATCAATGAGCATCAATGTCTGACGATGAAATGCAGCTGTCAGTACAGGTGCACGGTCGCTGGCATCATCTGTACGCTGCGAGGCTATTTAAGCGAATTTGTTGGGTTTTTTTATTTCATTTTACAGCTGTTTAAGTTGTGTAAATACAGGCGATGTCGAAAATCTACAGCTGGAGCGTGGTAAAAAAGCTTATGAAAGATGGATGGTGGCACACAGAGATAAGGCAAGATGAGAGATTTAGAGGCAGGGAGGGAAAGAGAGACGGAGATAGAGGTAAAAGATGAGATGCAGAGGTGGATAGCGGGAGGCGGGGGAGGGAGGGAAGGAGGAAATTAAAGATGAGAGAGAGAAGAGAAAGTGGGATAGAGAGCAGAAAGAAGAGAGGGGAGATAAAAAAGACAGATAAATGCTACAATCACAAGCATCTTGTAATGCAAAGCAGCCAAAAAACAGTTTATTCTCAGTTTGAAAGATGCAGCTGATAAAGATGGTAGCACCTCAGGCTGTTTCCAGGGCTATTCACTTTTATTTAAATGTTTCCTGGTAACAATTTATTGCTATGTGAAAACCCTATTTCTATTTTTAGCATATGACTCTAGCTATGTGAGTTTTTTTGGAGCATGTTTGCTTCATATTTTAGTGGCAGCACTTGAGGCAAAAACAGCAGATTTAACATGAGCTCATCAAAAGGCGCTGCACCGAAACTACTCTGTTGCCCCCAGGTGAGCTGCCATGTACAAACAATACAGTGCAGGGCACGCAACGGGGTGGAACGAGGTGGAGGGTTAAAACAAGAATCTTGGGAGGCTCAGGTGGTTTATCATTCATTCATATTTTACCTCCTTCCAAGCATGGAGCCGGGCTCGCTCTGTGGGAGCAGACAGACGTCGGGATTGCAAGTCAGAGTGAAACCAAAAGGTAGAAAATAGCCTGATCAAAAAGTGGATGTCACCAACTGTAGTTTCAGATACACTCACACATATATAAATACAGTCATCTAAATCAAACACACATGTTGGGAAATACTAGTTTAACTATAATTCATGTCCAAGATTGCCTGAAATCTGTCTTACTGTATTGTCATGTCTTGTACACCCAACTACTGGACAAATAGAAATAGTGACCTCACATTTGCATTGAATGTAAATTTTGGTTGTCCTCAGACAAGGCATTCAAAGTTATTCAAATTTGCAGGTGTAAGCTCCCTTATCATAACTCATTAGACTATGCTTTATTCGCACTGTCATCACTGTGAGTTATCTATCAGTACAAAGTGTTTTATTGAGGTACACAAGCGACTTCATAATGTTTCTCTTGAAATAGTATGAAACCAATTTAACCTCCACATTATGAGACATTACCATCTTAAGTGGAATTATTACTGAAATTCACAGGACTTAATAACTGCAAATAATGGTTAATGACTTGCTGCCAATATAAATAGTTAAGTTCATGTGCCTCTACTGTTGAATTAGTCTTTGGTTCTTGGTTTAAATTATGAATCCTTATGCTGTGCATTTCTAGTACTTACATGAGAAATTAATAGGTTTTTAATGTTTTTTGTATTATTCATCATTAAATGGAGTATTTAATTTCAGTTTAGCTTGTTAATGTTAAACTAACACAGAAAGCAGCATTAAATACACATACTGTTAAAGCTGATGAAGTTATTAGGTTAGAAGACAGATTGATATTGAACTGAATTCCATGGCAATCTATCTAGCAGATGTTGAGATGTTAGACAAAAGTGGACTGACACACAGATCCACTCTGCCTTCCTTAGAGTAATGCTGCGAGCATGGCTGAAAAAGAGCAAGCTGTTCAGCATGAATAAAGATCAGCATGATGATTGTTGTTGATGTACATGTCTTAAACTCACGCCTGGTTCAAGAGATTGAGGTAATCATAATTTCAGTACTGGCTGAGAAGAGATAATAAAAGGACAGCGCAAAAGGAAAAAAAGGTGTAAGACAAACATTGAGCGTCTTTTTAAAATGACATTTGCAGGCTTACACTTATCATCACACGGGTATTGAACTAGAAATACTGAGTTATGCCATCACAGTGCCTGAGCTGGTGTAGAACTGGCCCACAGAAAGACTGACATACACGACCTGATATTCATTTAAAATGTAATGTCAAATCTTAATTCACTATTAATACACAAACATGACAGTCTTATTAATGTTTGCTGCTGCTTGCTGGCTGGAAAATGAACAATTATTTATATGCTGGTAGAATTGTATCAGACAGAAGAAAGGCTGCTTTGGATGGAATGTTTTTTGATCGCCTAAAAGTAGTATGAATCCCCTTCTCTCTCTCTCTCTCTCTCTCTCTCTCTCTCTCTCTCTCTCTCTCTCTCTCTCTCAGAATGAAACACCTCCTGCTGTAATGTGACTGTTTTCCATGTGACAGGATTACTGCACTGCTGTCACATTTTTTTGCTTTACAGTAAAGCCACTCGGAGCTGTCACGCTGAGCTGGTGCTGTAATGCTGTAGGACTCTATATCCGAAACAAAAATGATCAGTCCGGTAGCTGCCAGAAGAAGAATACACATAAAAAAAATCAATCATTCACCTGTCATTTTAACATTTTAATCCTGTCATTAACTGTCATTTTTCAGGCAGATTTACTGCTTGATATTCTTGTTAATGGGTCCTTAAAACAATGAGTCATTGATATTAGACAGAGGCACACAAAAGCAGCAGACAGCTAACTGACTCTAACTTCTCTCACAATACATTTAAGCCTTATTAGCCATACAACCATTTGCCATAGCAATAAAGTCACACAATAAAAGCTGTGACATTGAATTAGGACACATACTATAATGCTTACTATAATGCTTTATTTCTCTGCTGATTCATCCCCTGATCTATTTATGTACTCCACAAATAGGAGAAATCTTAGGAAACAAAGAGCAATCCCTTTGTCTTAAATATGATTCATGTCTGGTACAAGGTGAAGTACTAGAGGAAAAAAACACTCTTTATCCCACTTTAGTGCTATCTGGGGAAATGACTATTTTAAAGCTGGAAGAGCTGACCCAGGATTTCACTTATGAGCAAACAGTAGGTTATGCAAGACTGAGGATTTGTATAATGGTGAAGTTATGATGAAGTTTTGCAGGGGGGGGGAGTCGAATTTCATACTCTCCTAACACTTCTTCAATATTTCTGCAAGTGAAAAATTTTATTGCTGCGGCATAAAAATCAAAATAACTGACTGTTCTCCCCTTTGTCTACTCTGGAGACAGCAAACTCCAGTTGTTGCCATGGTAGAGGGCAAATCTCCTTACAGTACAACTTACTGGTCTCTGGCTACACTGAATCCTCTATGAACTGACTGAATGCTTGGAAGGAGGCTACACAGGAAGATGTCTCCTTGGGAGTGTATATTTGAAAGCTCGTGTATAACTCAAACTACATAAATTCAACAATAACACTCCAGACACATATATTAAGTGTGGACAAGATAAATGAATGTTGTTTCACTGCCTCTGGGAGTGAGAGGAGATAAGAGACTTTTTTTCTGTGAGGTATCGCATGCAGCAGGTAGAATGATAGACATAGATTGCCCTCTACATCATAAATTGCTTTATACTAGAATGTTATCAAAGTAATCCTATGATCTGGAAAAGAAAGCTTAAATGAACATGTACTTCCTCCATGTTAAGCATCTCATAGCTTTATGATGGAAAAATATAAGGAGACTGCATTTTTGGTAGTGGTTCATACAGTTGCCTTTGTGCCTCTCTATGGAGGAAATTACTTATATTTTTAAAGTTTAAAAGGAGGCATTTGGAATCATTGTGTTCACTTTCTGGAAAATTAAGTTATGTGTAAAGATTTACAAGAGGCTGATGATAGGGGTAATGTGTGAGTAATGAATGGTTGCCTATGAACAGGGACACTTCATTATTTAAAATTTACTTTAAGCATTTCATTATTGTTATGTTATTTTCACTAATGCTTTTTAGTAATGTTCGTCTTTTGCTCTCCTAATGTTGAAAATCAATAGACAGTTTTTAAACATTTCATATTGTGCATTCGTAGCAGAAAAGTAAGATTTAGGACAATTTTGCCTGCAGATAATTTAGAAATTGTTTATTTTAAGACTCTTTCAGGGTTTTTATGTGTTACCACATGCTGCTGCTGGGATACTATAAATGCTTTGATGAACACTTCATTTGCATCCACAAAATGGATTATGTGTGTTTGGACACATGCACATCCCATTCCCCATCGTGCCCCCAGAGTGTTTGTGTTTTGGGGATAGCAGGCATGGTGGGAGGAGGGTGAAGGGGGGTGGGCGGTGCAGGTTCCTGGCTATTCCCTTGTCTGTCTGCCACAGAAGTGAATGCCACATCATTTCCCATTCCTCGTTTAGCGGCTACAAATAGAACTGGGCGTCTCTGGGGGCTTGGCTCACTGAGAGGAGAGATGAAGTCAGAGTTGTGGAGGGGAAGGGAAGGAGAGGAGGGAGGTAAAAGAGGAGGAGAGAAGGAGAGGAGAGAGGGAAAAAAGAGGGGGAGAGGCTTGACCCCAGAGAAAATGGAAAGGAGAGATGGAGACGGAAAGGGCTGAGGAGGAGGAGGAGGAGGAGGAGGACGGTGAAATTACAAAGAGAAAATGATTAACATTAGAAATGTAACAATGATACCCTAAGGGAGAAGAGAGGGACAGGAAGGAGGGAAGAGCGGAAGAAAGGAGACAAAAGAGAATGAGGAACAAATAACAAAGGAGATAGAAAGAAGAGGGAAAAAAAGAAACGGGAGGAGGATTGAGAAAGAGACAATTCATTTAAGAGTACAGATGAAAAAGGCCGAGAGTGTAAAATGGACGGATGGATCGATAGACTGATAGAGAAAGATGAGAAGGGCAGAGAGCGAGGAGGCAACATTTATGAAGGTTTTTAGGTCTTCAGTGGTGACTGATCTGAGCACTGTAACAACAAAGACTGGAGAATGTGGGTCAAAACGCTGTAAACTGACACCACTTTCCACTTCATGTCTTTAAAATTACTATTGTTAATACTAAACTGATGTCATCTTATAAATATTACTAGATGTCAATATAATAGCACCTGCAAAAATTGGTTAATAGGCTGAACAAGTCTGTATCATTCTTTATCAATAAACTACAAATAAAGGAAGGAATGCATAGAGTGATATGGTTTCAGTGTGTGTCAGGCAGCAACTAGATCTAACACTGAGCCTGGTAAATCTCTCAAGGTCAACTGAATGACAAACCTATTGGTAGCAATAGCACGTCTTTTTTTTTTCTCCGCCTCAGCTATTTATTGCATTTTTGTTTGATTCCAATGTGTCGATAGCGCCTTTTTTTCACCCCCAGGAGAAAAACAGATATGCCCATTCACCACCTACTTGATCAAGTATGAAAAATGAAATTTGAAACATAGATACTTTTTTTTTTTTTTAAAGCAGAGGGAAAGAAAGGGCGGAGGAGGTGAGGAGATGGAAAGAGAAGGAGTGACTGTGAGGCACAGAGAGAATAAAGAGAAACAGAAAGTAGGTTGACTTCCAGGTGTGACTTCTTAGGGTTCAAACACCTTTCAACATAGTGTGCTGTGTGTGTATGTGTGTCTGACAGGTAGAGCTGCCCCTGATAACTGCCTTTAAGGCCAAATGCCCACTGTAAGATTTTTCATCTAAAGTTATGACCCATTTGTTGAAGGAGAGGCAATTCAAAAGCAGGATGTTTATCACCACTGTCATCAATATGAAACGTCACTTCTTTTTTTTTAAGGTATTAAGTGCGTCAGAACTTTGCTAGTTTAATCAATCTTATGTAAATGGCTCTTAAGGCTTTATTCCAACATGACATTAATGCAAAGAGCCACAGTGCTGGCACAATATTTGGCACCTGGTACCTAAGACTAAAAGATGGCACTGATGGAAAGTAATAATATGAAGGAAGAAGAAAGAATTTCTGTTCTCTTGCAAGCTGCGTCACCAATGGATTTCAGAGCTTGTTTTGCATTTAAGCCTCAACTGATGACTAATGTGAGGAATGCTTGCAAACCTCACCCCTCAGGTCATATGATTTATTAGATAGCTATATATCTTGTGTTTGCACTAGCTCAGAACAATATGAAAAGTCCCTGTCCATTCCAAAACACATTTGACTTATTGTTATTTTACTTCAGTGTTTGAGCTTCAGCGTGTAGAAATGATGCACTGGCTCACCTTCATCTCAGCTAGTGTGAAGCCAATTAATGTCAAATACACAATCTAAACAAGTGCGATGTGGAAAGTTGAAGCGTCATACACTGAGAACAGATTCATACGTGTCCTGTAGTTGAACTTTTCAACTAGAACATATTAGCACATTTATAGAATGTGGATTTCTAAATGAAGGAGGAGATGTACTTTCAGGAAATTTTTCCCCTTTTTTTCTCCTGTGAAAATATACATGTGTTTTTGCATTTTTATTTAAAGTACTTTTATATGTCTTAAAACATGCCTGGAGGGCATCTTTAAATGGTGACTCACTGAATTCTAATTTGCTCACACGCTGTATGGGAAGCAGTTTTGCTAGATATTCACAATTTTATCCATGTAGTTGCCATAAATTGAAAAATATGATGAGAGATTAGTGGTTTGAATATTTCTCTCCACTTTTGCTCCACATTAAAAGAAATATATATATATATGTATACAACCATCTAGAATTATCCAGTGACGTGAATGCGCTCAAGTTGCCGCAAATATATTTCAATAAACAACATTTCAATCTAAATCGAGCCAAAAAAAAGTCTGCCACACCCACATATATACACACTAATAGACTGACAGGCTCTGTGATAGTAGTGATGGTTAACTATCCCATGGGTATCTTCCCCATCCCTGCTATCTATCCATGAATGAAGCAAGACGTAGACCATGAACTGGAACATTCTTGGTTGGTCCCTGCTGGAGACTTTTGTTGCTTGTCATTGCCAATGTCTATCCACACTTGTTTCCTGTCACCTCTTTACTGTGAAATCTCTGATAAAAAGCATGAAACCCCCTCATGTTGCTACGCCATCATAGCAACACTACAACCAAGCACACATCTGAGAGGAGTTTAATACTCATATGAACCACAAGTAATGTTTTTTTTTTGTCTTATACAATACGTCTGTTTCACGACTAGAGATTCTTATTTGATGCCTTTGTTTTTCCATCTCAGTCCAACTAATTAGAGTCTGAACAGAAGATTTCTTACTCTGATTGAGGTATTACGTGATCACACAACACAACGGTCCCTGAATACATTACAGTGTTTTTTTGCTTGTTGCTGGAGGGAAGGACAGTCTAACAAAGGCTGCAGCTGTCTGAAACTGCTGGATGTTTCATATCAATTTCGAGAAATCATCTTGCTTTTTTTTTTTTTTGGCCATAAAATCTGAAAAAGATGTTATTAACCAAAAACTCTTGGAATCTGGGAATGCTCAAACTGTCAATCTGCATACATATTCATATCTATATCTGTCTGTTCCTTCCCTGGTTGTCTTCAGGTTCAAACGTGCCCTTGCTGAAGCGCCCATGAGCAAGTCAGTAATGACTACCTACTGTAGCAGCTCCAGCAGAGGCTACACTGTGGCAGCTCTGCTTTCTCAAGTAAGAAAGGTGAAAAGACAAATTTCCTGCAGCAATCAATTGAGTTTCACATTATTAGAAGAAGAAAACCCTCACAATGAATGAAAAGGATGAGCTAAATTAACAGAAACTGCTGCTTTGGTCTGACTGGGGTGTTGGAACAAGCTGAGGGAGCTGCCACAAGCAGGGGGTGATTTATTTTTTAAGATCAATGTGTGTGTGCAGGCAGCGCTAGTAAGGCTCCCACACTCACACCCGCCGCGCCAAGACATCTAATTAGGGAGTCCTGGTCTGGAGTCTGGATGTTGCTTATATGCGTGTGTGTGTGTGTGTGTGTGTGTATGTGTGTGTGTGTGTGTGAGAGAGAGAAGAGACAAAGAGGAAGAAGGGAAGAAAGAAAGAGAGAAACTGCTTAAACTTGTGGTCACAAAGTGTGTCAGTGAATATGTGTGTGTGTGTGTGTGTGTGTGTGTGTGTGTGTGTGTGTGTGTGTGTGTGTGTGTGTGTGTGTGTGTGTTCGGGTCCTAGGAGAGGAGGTACGGAGATGCAACAACAGAAAAAATCAGAGTGTGACATGAAATATTCAGCTGGGCTTCAGAGGAGACTGTCCAGAAATAGGTCAGCTCAACGCGGTAGCCTCTTATTGGCACAAGGACACACAACACAGCACACACTCTTGCACTCTCTCTCTCACACACACACACCAATTTACACACTGACATACAGACTCTCCCATTCTGTCTCCTTTGCACATACACACGCACACAGGCAGACACTCATTCACTTGCCAGAGGATGGATGGATAGATAGATAGATAGTCTGTAACAGTGCCTGACAGCTTAAAGACCCTTTAAATGATCCCTTTTTAATGTCCCCATGTGTAATTAGCAGCAGTCAGCTCCCAGTGTCACAGTGATAGTAAATAAAGCCACTTTCACTTTAATTAAAGTAAAGCTCAAGAACTCTGTTTCCCTGGAAACCAGTCCAACATCCAAGATCAACCCCTCCTATGCTTGCCCCTAAACTGCGAGACCTCTCCTGGGCGCGACAAACAAGGCGTCTTCTAGACAACAAAAGGAGGAGGAAGGGGAGGGTAACGATATAAATATAATAGGAGCCAGACAGCAGAGGTGAGCGCTTCTTCACGACTAATACCCCCCCACCCCACCCTCTCCTGTGTTGACAGATGAATAAGTGAATTAAGTAATACTCAGGAGAGTTGATGGAAGCTACTTCACCACCAAGGAAGTTTGCATAGTGCATGCCGATCATTATGAAGGAGCAGGTTGTAGCTCAAGGTTTGCATTTATTTTAGCTTTATGTCACCAGGGTGGTCCAGTAGTGCGTTCAGGTGTAAATGTACGTCAACTTCATACCACCATCATTTATTTTTGTTGTGTTCATGTTTTAAAATGGTATATTATGTTTTTAAAATCAGTTTCATGGTTTTCTTATATTTTCATCATTTCATTTCTAGTGTGCACCAAACTGCTCTGCCGTTTACATCTTTCTGTTTATCAGCTGCAGGATTTTAAATAGAATGTATCTGTATGAGGGCTAACTTAAACCTAAACTTTTATTTTCATTATGCAATGATCTGATGATTACTTTATCATCAGTCTATCAATTAACTGATTATTGGTTTGGTCTATAAAATGTGATGTCTTTCAAATGTGATATCTTTCAAAGTCTTGTTTCTTGCAGACATTGTCACTGAAGACAATGAAAAAAGTTGGAACCACTGTTTGGCATATTCTTCAAAAATAATTTGTCTTAAACAATCAACTGATGTTCAAAATTCTGAGAACTAATTGTTTCAGATCTATTGTATTTATATATACAGTATTTGCAGTCTAGTTCACCAGGTTGTGACAGGCGTTCACCTCTTCCCTGCCTCCCACCCACTCAATTTCTCTTCAAATCCCTCCCTGAAAGACCTGTGGCAGTCAGACACTTGTAGGCCCATTAAAACCACCATTAGTATGTGCGACACGTTTGAGTGTTTTTTAAAATATCACCTGCTGCTTTTTGAGTGGGAAGAGAGGAGGGCTGAGAAGGAATGCTGGATTAAAAGACACTGGTGGAGTAATATAGTAACCAACTACATCAGTTTTTAACATCTGATCAATTTCTCCCTTGAAAGCAAAAACTCAACTTGAAATAAAATGATTCTATTTGCAGTCTATGTTAAAATGACAAGAATTCCTTCATTTCACCTCCACAGGAATTAATATGGAGATCCCAGTGGAGTTATAGGTTGACAAGCGCTATCAAAATGGGGCTTTGACATGCTCAGGCAAGCTGTCACAGTACTGGCCAGCACAGGACAATGGCTCTCTATATGGTCAACAGATTCTTGTCTCTGAATGTGACACAAGGTGAGGAATCATCCCTCCATTATCAAGATCAGCTTCAGCATCAGCCCCTGCTGTCACTCAAGTCAACTCTTTGTTCAGTCTCTAGTAGTAAAGCTCCTGTTAATGCATGATGAATGAAACTACCCTCTAACAATACAGCTGCTCTGTGTGCACTGGACAGACTGGCTCTTATTATGATTCTTAGAAGTATTGCACATACCCCCACCACCCTCATACCTGAGCCCAGCGTGCTGCTGCACTGCCAGTTCTCGGTGCTCGCTGGCTTCCAACAGGACTCCCACAGGGACAGGTAGTACTGATCATCAGCCGTCACCCACGCCGGACTCATCACGGCTCCCACATCCAGGCAGAGTGCCAAGAAGACGCACACCAGCCCGACGAGCTTCAGTGGTGTCAGCGGGGAGCTGCGAGCCGACTCCTCCGTCTCAGTGACCGCAGAGGACATGGTGAAGAGGGGGACCGGTTCAAAACCCGGGAATGATGTCCTTATGTGTGTGTGTGTATGAGTGTGGATGTATCCTCTCCTCGTGGTGTGTGGATGTGATGTATGTGTATGAAAGTCGGGTGGGGAAGTGTGAGCGGAGTGTTGTTGATGCTGCTGCTGGGCGCGCTGGACGGACGCTGCGCCTGTGGGCACCGATGCCGCCGAGCATCGGAGATCTCCACCGTTTACTGCGCTGACGTCAAAGCTCAGAGGGATCAGCAGGTACTCCAGGGTCCTAGAGAGAGAGAGAGAGAGAGAGAGAGAGAGAGAGAGA
>JANJYP010009369.1:0-13653 GCA_024605115.1 Rastrelliger brachysoma | reverse complement strand
CAGAATTTCATGTCGACTGATTTGCCGTCGCTACGAACACAGTCGAGCATCCGGGTCTTGATACCACTCCCACATACAGCGTTCGGGCTCAGCTGACATGTACTCCAATCTGAGGAGAAACAGCATACATATTGACACTGACATTTTTAGCTGTCAGTGTTCACACAACAGCCAGAATAAAGTTGACTCAGGGTGGGTGTGTAACAATCTATGCAGCAGAGGTTCAGGGGGTGCCAGGCTGAAACAACAACCAACAACACAGAAAAACATACGCAACACAGGCCAAAAATTGATATCTCTCTCTCTCTCTCNGGGTGCCAGGCTGAAACAACAACCAACAACACAGAAAAACATCCGCAACACAGGCCAAAAATTGATATCTCTCTCTCTTTCTCTCTCTCTTGTTTTTTTGTATTGTTTAGCACATGTGCCAATTTTTTATACTGGTGGAAAAACAACGCCTGTGTGTTTTCAATATGAATTATTTGTTTTATTATTTAAGTTCATGTAGGAATAAAACTGAATTATATAACTGCGAATGTAATTGGATTGCATCTCAGGGTATCGTTTGTCCTATTTGCATGTTTTTGCCGTTAAAGAGTTGCAGCAGCTCATGAATATACATTGGTAAAAAAAATAAAACCATGCTCATATACAGTAAGAGAGTGTATGTTATGTGCTGCACTACGAGACTTGCGATATAATGGTTGAGTTATCCACACATGATTAACAGTGGCCTGATTCAGATGTTGAATTAAATAAATAAATAGTATTGCTAACAGACAACAGACAGACGGCAAGGCTATAGACTTATGTGTTTAAGTTCATGGGGTATTTGTTTCAGCTGGATGGAGTGGATTATAGCATTTTCTTGTGTTATTCATCTGTTCACTAGACTTCATTTCAGCTCCAGGCTCTGTTTGAGTAACGTGACTCAGAATGACTGGTTGCCTCAGTTTGCACGCTTCTCTTCACACGAGGGCAGTTTGAGATTTTTTTTTTTTTGAGATTAACAATTCATTTATATGAGCTGATGAATTGTGATCAGCTCATATAAAGTGAGTGATCACCTTCATCCTGTGATGGTCTCCTCCAGGATGACAGTGTCCCCATCAATAGGGACATAAGGGGTCACTGAATGATTTGATGAGTATGGAAATGATGTGAATCGTGTGTTATAGCCTCTACAGTCAGCAGAGTTCAACCTAATTGATTAAGATTTCGAACCGACATGTTAGACGGCGCTCTCTATAACCAACATCATCAAAATACCAAACGAGGGAATATTTTTTTTTGCTCTTTTGGAAGAACGATGCTCATCCTTCCAGTAGAGTTCAAAGACTTCAGAATCAATGCTGAAGCCCATTGGAGTTGTTCAGGCTGCTCTTACTGCTTGTATTTGGTCTATTTGATTTTTTTCATGTTACAAGGAAGCCAGGAGGAAAAAGCTCATTTTCCATGGAAGTTTCTTTTTTTTCTTGGCTTGACCTAATGTCTTAAAAAATGTCTTAATGCTGACTAATTATCTAAGCCGAAGATCCATTCATGAATTAAAGCTGCGACCTCACTGTCACCAAAACCAGATGAGCTACATCATCTTTCACCCTCTGAATAATGAGTGATATTAATAAGTGCCACTGATGCTGTTAATACTAGGAAATTTGCATTAAGTACGATCAGCTAACAAGCTACATTTCTACTAATGTTAACACCAGAGCTATATTAAATCTTTTGGGGGCAAATCCAACTTTAAAAAAAAGCTATTTGAGATATATCTTTAATCCAAGCCAAGTTAAAAGTCCTAATAAGAAAACTGCAAGCCACAATGTCTAAAACATTTGAGTTATAATTTTCATACTCCATAGAAATGTGTAGGTAGGTAAATAAAGGTTAGTTGGTATAATTTAGTTTTCATATATTCCCAGAATCTGCCTGTCACACCTCCTGCAGTGAATTGCATTTTTACAGTGAAATATGACCCCTGCATGATGACTACTAGCTGTCAGACTGTAGAGCACATCGCTTCACCACATTTAATAAATATTTGCCAGGATTCGGCAGGTTGCTGATGTTGATTTTACCACCCTGGGTGCAGAGGCAGACTTGGGAGGCAGGTGAGAGGGAAACACAATTCAGACGGAAGCAAGCGGGAGAGAAAGCAGAGGATGTATTCAAGTCACAAGAAAACAGCTTTTCAATATCGATCAGCCTCTGTAGTTGGATGTACGCAGTCGTAGCGGGATGATGTGGCGGGATAAAACACAAGGAGACGTTCTTCAAAAAGTGTTGAAATGCTTCAGCTGTCACAAACTCTTTACACATCAGAATGAATAAATCCCAGACACTGAGAGTCAACCACGGTGTGTCTTAGCTTTTTAAGGGTGAACGCTCAGAGATACACTGTCGCGCCATGTTGTCTCATGTTACTTTGAAAGTTGTTTAGCTGAAGGTTTTTGTATGATGGGTGAGGCTGCAAGGGAATCTGTATGCTTATTGATATGCATCATGCTCAAGGGAGCACAAGAACCAGGATTTTGATATAAAATATCAATTAAAATCTGTAGATTTTATGGTGAGTCGACACAGTGCAGCACTATCAAATTAATTACCGGCTGTGTGGCTGACATAAACTAAAATTCTCTGTCTTCACTGCACTGTATCTGATAGATCTTTTCATATGGACGTGACATGGATACAAATTAACCATTAGGAGCTTTGAGATGACTCAGCAGAATAGTAAGCATGCCTTGTACTTCCCATAGTGTTAACTTTGACTTCAGCTCATTACGTTTGTTGCATGACATACTTCATCTCCCTCTGCCAGCCTTCCCTCCTGCTATAACTTTCAAGTAGCACCGAAATGCTTTAAAGTAATTGGTATGCGTGTGTGTGTGTGTGTGTGCATGTGTTTTTTTTATTGTGTCTTTAGAGTCAGACTGTAAATAGTATCTGGCTGGCGAAGATTATTGTCGATAACAGATGATTACTGAGCAAAGAGGTCATTTAGGGTTTATAACCGCACTCTTAAATCCAATAAATCTGGCTGCCATCACTATCCTTTCATGCCAACATCATAAGCGAGCAGTGTGGTGATAAGATTTAAGTTTCTCTCTTTTGAAAGAAAACCAGGATTCAAAAGCAACATCAATAAAAGTTTCCCTCAATAAATCTCACCAATAAAATCCAGAGCCACATGAGTCTTGAACTTGGTCTCTCCAAAAGAATAGTTTGTAAAGCAAAAAATGCAACATTTTACTCTAGACTTAGGGTGCCAGCGCCTTTAAAATCAAAGTGTGTGCGTGTGTGTGTGTGTGTGTATGCGTGCTGTTGTTAAAAAACGCTCTGCAGCAACAAGGAAGCTGAGGTATCACTCATGAAATGTGCCATCCCCTGACAAAGATGAGTGGCTGTTTTTAGCTGCAGTGAGCTCGTTTGCAAGCTCAACTCAGGGAATTGTATCTCTTGCCGAGGAGCTTTGTGGCACTCTGGGGACTGAAATAGGGAGAAATAGGGAGATTGCGACAAGAAAGAGCGACAGTAGCAGTTTTGGATGGTCTCAGCATCAACAATGAAAAAAAAAAAAAGAATGCTTTACCCAATAAAAATCTCTGCCCGTATATTATGTACATATACCCTGGGATGCCTGGATGCAACTGTGAACACAGCAGTAGGTATTGTATGTCACATTTCCCGGAGTCAAGACACAAAGAGAAGACAGGGAAAAAAAAGAAGGAGGCTGGTTGAGAATGTGGGGCAGAAGCATTGAAGGCAACACAAGAAATCCTAATGAAATACGGGAGCAGTTTAAATAGTTTTCATGAGTACAGTTTCCAGAATTAAATGTGAAAGCGTGGCCTCGGTGACACGTGATGTGGAAGTGTGATATCCTGCAGATTAGAAAAAAAAAGAGTCTGGGAAATCTGCCAAATCAAATCTCTCTGTTTAGAGTAAATCAGCAATATTTTTTTCCTGTTTTCAGCAGTAAATGCAGAGGTGATACTGAGCAGAGCACTCACCCCAGAGAGGCTAATAATCAAACGTTTTACTTGTTCTTGGCATCTTCTGCGCTTTAATGGTCGTAACTGATGGAATTTGTAGAAAAATGTAACGTGAGGCCGTTTAACCTCTATGTTGAAAAAGTAAAGCGAAACATAAAAACAATTTGTGATCAGAGAGGTGCTTCACAAAGAGCAGCTGTGTGAGTAAGACTCAAAAGAATTCCATTAACTTTCCTTCTTCATAATATTACACAAGATTTGATAAAGGCTTATAGGTTTGGAGACTGTCTTACCCAAAGAAAAAAAAAACAGTTACAAGGCTGTCAAAAAAAAAAAAATAAATGGATGGATGAAGCCAGATATCAGTTTCTTCCTTTGCTGTCAGAACAGATGAGAAACAATTTTAAATTCTGAAAGGGAAGCAGTGTTTGCATTCTTGTCCACGGAGAGTTTTAAAGTTTCCATTTCATATTGGTGATGCTCCATCCAAAACACATAGGGCCTGATTTACTAAAGGTCTGCATGTGTAAAAAATGTGTGCAAAGTTGACATCACCTGCAAAAAAAGTGCAAAGTGATCTCCTAATACGGCACATTTAGTAGGTTTTCCATAATGAATATATCCGATATGAGACATTTTTACCCCAGTGTGCAAAATATAGGAAGGAAAAATGGAAATATGTTATTTAGAAAACGCTTTGTGATTTACCAAAATCTAATTTTGCTGGTGATAAGTGTGTCTATAAATAATAGGATTGAAAGGGCAGGTATTAACTGGTTATGTGCTGCAAGAAGATGACTTCTGTTACTGTGGAGAGGAGGAGACGGAGGCCCAATGACAGAATATACAGAGAACTGACTTTTTCCAGCCGTGTTAATATTTTTAGAATGGAATATTTTGGATAATACTAACAGCATTGACTTTGTCACACATACTCTCTCATACAGCGTTTGCTATAACTCATTATGTTTGTACTTCTTCCACTGGAACCTCTAATTCCAAGTGATGGGGTTTCATTTAAATGAATGATGATGTCTGTACCTGCTGTCATTTGCACATTTATTCTTGATAGATCATCTGCACAACACACACTGACTAAATATGCAATCTGTTACACTGCACACACAATTTCTTAGTAAATCAGGGATCTTAGTAAATTAGGCGGATAGGGCACTGTCATTTTAAAAAAAAATAAAACCATCTAACACAAACTGTTTTCATAATTTAACAGAGCGAAGCAAATCATATAAATTCAACCACTGTAAATTGCTCCATGTACTCTGCAACTTTATGAAGTCAGTTCATCATTTGAGTTTGTTTGATCTTCCTTTTACCTGTGATGTTGTAAAAGTAGTTGAAACAATTGAGGTTCAGGCTGCAGGGCTCTCTGTCAGCTGTGTCTGGACACTGCCGTCCCACACTGGGTGAGCGGAGGGTGTACGCTGTTCGCTGTCGATTGTTGGTTCTGGTGCAGGGCTGAAAAAGAGACTTTCCATTAAAAAACGGAGCGTACAGAAAATGTTTCTTATTACAGCAAGCGATAGGAGTTGAATACTGATGTATCGTTGACCGGGATCAGGTCATTTGTTCACAGAAAGCTCCTGTCACTGATGTTTGTGTATATTGAACAATAAAAGGTGAAAACACTGCTGAATTGTTTTTCCCAATTACACTGTGCTGGATTATGTTTACAGGCGTGAATTAAGTGCTATATTTATTTACCTGCAGTGAGAGGGTGGAGGTCAGGATGGATGATGGGCGTAAAAAATGAAGGACATTAACACCAGAGAAATGGGTTTACATCTTGAGTTAGGTTAAGTATCTTGTGCTTCAAATAATTGCTGACATTTTTATGTATTACATCAAGACCATGATCTTTTCTTAACCTTAACCACATTGATAAACACAATCATAAAAAGCTTCATAATGCTGTTGTTTGTACTTGTGGACGTAATACTTCAAAACTGTATATTTAAGCCTTTGATAATGAACTCGACTCTTCCCAAGATACAAGAATTTAAAAATATTTTCTCCCCATATTGTTATGGGATCCAGGCAGCATTATGTTGCCTTTAAAATGTATTTTCTATTACAGTTTATAAGTAGATAAGTGCAATTTCAAGGAGAAAATGTTGAAAGTCAATAATTGTGAATTTACCCACTTCTGGATTATTCCAAGCTTATTGAGCTGCAATTCCTCAGAGATCTCTTATGTCAATATATTTTCCAAGTGTCTGCCTGGTGCCTAGGGGGATGCTTTAACACTGTATAAAGAAAAAAAAATTAAAGGACCCTTTTCTCTCCTGGTATTCCCAGGCTGTGGAATTTGATTTTTTTCCAGCGGGAAATGACATGACAGCTGAAACGGATATTGCCGGAGTAGTAAACCATCAGGCTCTACATGGTCATTGCTTGTAGAGAAGAGAGTTGGGGGAAGAAAATGACAGGCTTTTGTATAACTCCATTGCTGGCATGATGAATAAAACATGTAAGAGGCCCTGCTGGTGCCACTGCAGACTCCATGTCGAGATTGGAATTGCAGGAAGTCGGTGTGTCAAGCACTTTGGGAGAGAATGGGGTCTGATTAACAATGGCCAGGGTGCTGCTGAGAGAACAGCAGGTGAAATCAGAGCAGTTAAAATGGCTTTTTATCACAAGTCTGAGGTGCCAGGGGTAGAGAAGCTGAGCAGGATGCTCTGACATCTTACATGTCTTTGCAAAAGGGGAGAGGGAAGACTGCGTACGTGCTGCAGCCTGTAGGTGTGTGCTGTGCTGCTGTGAGGAAATCCATGTGCCTTTAAAAAAAAAAAAGTCTATTTGCAATGTCTTCATATTTCACATAGAGTTGAAAAAAGGTCTCTCAGGTTGTGATGTAGAGGTAGATTAACTTTCATGTTTTACTCATTTGATTATAAACTTTTAGGCTGAAAAGAACATTAATTAGCATGTAATATTGTTGTAAAATCTTACCATAAATCAACATTATTCTGTGAGTATAACTAATTATTCACGCTGTTTGTGGTTGTCTGCCAAATGATGATCACAAACTAGGGGTAATATTTTTAGCCAGCTTTATGTTTATGCCACTACATCACTGCTGATGTATGCAGGGGCGTGTGTGTGTGTGTGTGTGTGTGTGTTTCACTAAATGTAAATTTGGAAACCTGCTCGGGAGTTCTCTGAGTCTTTATCATAAATCATCCTCCTTCCCTCCTGAATGCGCAGTGAGGGCAGTGTAATATAGCTGATATATAAGTCATTTTTCTCCTGTTTCCCAGTTCATATATCTCTTATATTCCTCCTTGGTGGATGGAGACCAACCTGTTGACAAAGATTCACACGCTCCTCTCAATAATACAGTACTGCCACACTTTGAATTTCTTGAGCCTCAGAGAAAATATTTCTGACAAGAAAGAGATATCAAGATAAATCTCAACGGGCTTCACACAAGTTTGATGTTCCCATATCTACTCTGTGGCAGACAGCTCAGCCGCTGCTTTCTGGTGTGGGTTCAACTCTCACCAGGCTGCAGCGGCTCCAGGGACCCCAGTCGTTGAGGACGCAATCCTCGGGGCAGGGCAGTCGGCTCTCCCTGGCTCCCAGCGGCATCTCCTCCGGGTCACACAGGTAGTCCTCCACAGACTCTGACGGCCCGTCTATGGTGTTGAGCATGCACCTGTGGGAATGGTCAAAAAACACACTGAATTTGACCTGCTTTGAACCAACACTGCTCCGAGGAACATTGAAGCCTCATGTTTCATTTTAACTGGACATGTTGGCAGTTACAAGAAGCACTTTTACGACCTGTGTGTTTCTCAAGCAGTGGGGTGTCCCCGGGGATGAGAGCATCAATTTTATGAGAAAAATAAGAAATTGTTGCATTTTGTCACAGCAACATGAACTGAACTGGTTTTGGAGACTGAACATGGACGTGATAAATCCACCAAGCATTGTACCATTACTTTTTAGATTATTTAAAGTGTCTTTTAACTGTGTAAAAGTATTTAAAATACATAAATAATGCAAGAAGATATTATTTTAAATTGAATCCGGGCTTTCTTCAGCTATACTTTTATAATCATCTCCTCTAAATTACAGCTTGTTGTCCTCCAATAGACAAAATAAAGAGGAGTCAGAATCGCCACTATCTTAACTCACTATTTCAACGGCTCTGAATGTTGTTTTGGAGGCTTGGCTCACTCTGCAGCCTAAGCACTGAACCACCAGCAATTTTAAAAAGATACTAGACTTGGTCATTGGAAGAGATTGATGTGTCTAGTTGCTATATCGCTATGTTATAATTTGTGTGTGTGTGTCTGCATCTCTTCACTGTTTTTACAGAATTAGGATGCACGCATCGCAAAAAACTTAATGACAGTCTTATGAGTCTCATATAGTGTAATTACAGAGTATATCTTGCATGCGGAGGACATAAATAAGAAAAATTGGCAGTGTTTGTTGTTGACTGTCAGATCAACCATGTTCGAAAGGTTAACCCAGCTAAAACAGCACCATGTTTATGAGTGTTGAGTGCATGTGAGTGCAGTGACAGCTTCCAAATGCTACAAAGAAAAGCAAGAAAATGCTCAAAGTGATGTGGCCGTACTGCTTTTTTTTCACTAATCAAGAGTCAAAACTCAAACCCATATTCAATCTGTAATAATATTAAAACAGAAAATTTTGGGGTATTTTAGTGGAAAATTACATTTACAAAAGGATAATTGAGTACCACACTTCATACAAGTAGGTTCAGCTAGAGGGGGAAAGAGGCATGCTGTTAAATACCTGACTTTTCTGGTCTGTACACCTTCACCACAGTTCTCCTTCAAGTCCACGTTGCTGACCTTCCACACGCTCCACGGCTCAGCTACCCACACATACTGATTGCAGTCGCTCTGACACGGCACCACTTCGTAGACCTGAGGACCAAATAACCTTATTACGGTGTTATATATAAAATAGATACAGTGCTAAGTCAAAGAAAAAAAAAAACAGGAGCAGATTCATTTTCTTACTGTAAGAGAATCCTTAATAGGCAAGGCCAGCTAATGGTCACAGAGAAAAGTGGTCTCTACAATGTTTCTCTTTTTTTTTAAATCAATATTTTGTGTTATCCTTGAAAAGTTTTGCCTAATACACATTGAGTTTTTGGCTCAGTTTTGCTCAGATTTTTTTTTTCCTGCCCACTCAGAGCAACTCTGCCTCCGGGAAACATCCATATAAATAAAACACCAATTTGCCATAGTTACAGCACCTTGTTTACTTACAGCAACATTATTGTGAACATATACATCTATCCGTCAGTGACCCAGTGACATTTGGTGACACTTAACATCTGTGACTACATTACAAATAGCTGAGGGAAGCAGCTCTTACCTGGGCCTGTTGCAGTGAGTCATATCCGGCGAGCATTGGGGTGGATTAAAAGGAGACAGATGGATTAATGAGCACATGCCAACTGTTCATATAGAGCAGGACCTATGATTAATGTAACGTTCAAAGAGGACATAATCAGAAAAGCCTCTAGCATAAATACCTGTGTGAACTTAGCAGATACGCACACATACATGCACATACACAAAACTGCTAGGCATAGATCAGCACAACCTTAATCTGCATTTGCTGATACTTACAAGACTGGAAAGCATTTCATTTTTTGCGAATCATGGAAACCTTAAGGAATCAACTAGCACACCGAGGGGCATTAATATGGTAGACGAGATCCATTTATAGCACCCGTTGCTTTTTTGCACTGTCGCTGCTCAGCAAAAAACTGTGTGCAGCAATAATGAAGGGAAGGTAAAGGAAAGCTCTGCACTCAAGCTTATTATTCATTAATAATTAATTTCTTTCTCTCCACTGTTGGAGATGTTTAACGTGGTATCATATATTGCAAGAGTGGTGCATAAATATTCAAGACACAACAGCTTCAAGTTTCTTCTCTATAGAAAGTTGCATTACCTGGTTGATGTGGTCTAGTTTGGGACACGGCCGACCACCGTTGTAAGGTTTCTCTCTGAGCCATTTGGAGCGAACTTTAACTCCACTGCCGCAGGACTTGCTACAGCGCGACCAGTTAGACCATTCACTGAGTTTACAGTCTGAAGGACAGGGGATAATGCATGCCTCCTCAATGTAGCCTGCAAGAAGGTCAAAAAAATATGGTGTTTTTAGAAGTATCAAACTCATATTTATGATGGTGGATAAGATTTTGACTTGTGCTCTGGAAAAAACTGCAAGAAATGATTATCGACATACACACACAAGAATAAAAACTACAAGACAAAATGATGATTTGCTACTTTTCAGGCTGTCTTTGTGAACTGTTAGACAATGTACTGTAGTCAGTTATTATTTCAGGAAGAAAAAGGCATTCACTAGAAAACTGAATCAGGAAATTAGCTCTTAAAAAAAAAAAAGTTCTTTCAGCGACCCACCAGGAGGAAGTTAGCCTCCAGGTTGATAATAAGTGCTTCAGAGTAAAAATAGCCTTGATCAGTTCTTCAGTACCCTAGAAGAATCTTGTTTTCATTACCCGCTATGAAAATACATTTGTCCTAATTCTCAGAGCTTAGTTTTTCTTCTCCATCTCAAAAAGGACAATTAAAGTTCAAAAACTCTTTAAAATGGTTGATAGGGGTGGGGTGAGAGGGGATGCTGAGCTTTAAAAGCTTTGCAAACTATTCACTGATACTTCACAAACTAATCTAAATGCACCTACCAACTTTCAGCCTAGTGCAATGAAAATAGGGTCCACACTCAGAGGTCCAATTTCATGGTTTGTTATATAAAGGTCTAAACAGTGGTTAAGTCTGGCAACAAGCTTCATTATTTCAATCTATGTCCCTCAGCTCACAGGGTCATGACACACTCAACAGGCCTGGTTTTAAGCATCTCACTCTGCTTGTTATGTTTGTTTTTTTGATATTTCTCCATCTCTGCGATGAGATTTCCTGTGTTTTTTTTTTTCAGTATGCAGGCCAAAGTTCAGTCAGATATGTTGAAAGAGATGATTTATTCTGAGCCTCCAGTTTTATGCATAAAATGTTCTTCTCACTTGCTCATAGAGCCTGTTTAGTAAACACAAGCTACAGTGGTATATATATTTTTGGCTTATGTAACTATGCACTGGCCTGTAGATCAGTTTAGCCTTTGATTAAGGAAATCAATGAGGTGAATGAGGCGGAAAAGTGGAGTGTCTCACTGGGTGCCTAAGCACTTCCTCTTTGTGATGTGGGCCTTTTAAGACTGCTTTGCTGTGCATTGAGAGACATGCAGCGCTTTACACTGACTGACAGATTTGCTGACAATACACTTCCCACAATTTTAAACAACGTACAGAGGAATCCCATAAAGGCTAGTCAGATTTATCTACCAACGTATATGTGAGTATTCTTTTCACTTCTTTTTTAACCAGTGAAATATATAATGTTCATTTTTAGCAGCATTATGTTTCATACTGACACACTTAGCAGCCTGGAACTACAGCTATCTGCTGCTTGTCACTGCTGGAGAATAACAAGAGAAGAGAGCGTTACTCATTCAGTGAGTCGCTGGTCCAACATCTTATATGAACAAGTAACATCCGAGTGTCAGGCCATGTTTAGAGATGCATACTGTAGGGTGGTCAGTAAATAGCACTCGCCAGTCAGGTGTTGATTCGTCCAAGGAACGTGAACTGTACAGTGACTCACAGTTAAAATTAATTTTGATTCTCATGCATTGGGTTGTGTCGGTGTGGGAATGTGATGACAAGTACTGAGACACTCTATGAAATGAAGCCACAACGTTTGATGAGATTCATAAGGCATAAAAAAAATTGTGTTTCTATAGTATAAAGCTGTTAATCGAAGTGTTCTTAACCACATAATATATGAAACAATGTTATTCTAAAATAATAAAATACCAGTTTTTAATCATGTCTGCCATGTCTGCAATGGCCAACATGGAATTTGAATGTAACATATTAACAAATAAATCTTAAGAAACTTTTCAAACTTTTATTAATTTCAGGATTAAATGCATATTCTGATACCATAAACTATATTTATTCAAAACAGAAACATTATCTTTATAAAAAAAAGTTATGATTTGTGTGTGCTTGACGTCGCACTCCATGTGAGTTTTAAGGCAATAAAACATTACACAGCAGTTTAAAAAACTATGAAACAGGATTTTTATGACTCTGTGAAATTATTACAGCAACCTTAAGTTCTTCTGACTTGTTCACTGCAAGGTACAATAAACAGTGTAATTAGGCAGAGAATATGCACCTGTACCTTGAACATTTCGACCCTAATTGTTTTGACTGAGCCTCCTGCTGGGGAATAATTAAAATCAACATGGAGGCTTTTTTTTTTTTGACGCAGTGCAAATGGACTGAAGGCGGCCTCAGTGTTGCTTAGGATAGTAGAGTTTTTTCCATAGAGAGACTGAGCAATATCAATTTAGTTTTACAATTATTATATCCCACAGTTAAAATAATGTCACACTTTAAACTTAAGTACAAACTGCTGGAGCATTTTTGCCCAGGGACACTTTATCAAGATGGATATTTGGGGTTTAAACGAATAATTTCTACCCAATTTAACGCCTGAAAAATGAACAGTAAGATTTCTTTAAGCAAATATGACAAAGAAAAGCAATGAAATAAAAGGTCTGCTTAACGCTTTGAAGACTAGAATGCTGCCAGTAGCACCAACTAAATGGACAGAGACTTGCTGTAATGATCATGTCCACACACACATACACACACACACCTTCTGGCCTGACTTCCTTACACTCCATCGCCTCTGACTGCAGACCACCATCTTTACCTCAACACCTTGCTGAGCTCAGCATGACCTCTGAAATAAGCTTCGTCGCCTTTAACCTCCCACTGCAGGCCCTTTACTGTCAAGTCCAGTCACTCTGAATCACCGACGCTGTCACTTGAAGTTGACTCTCAGTACAAATGCTGCAGACCTCAGGCACCAGTTCACTCCTAGTTCAACTGATATAAACTTGTTAGCTGTCTTGCCAGGCTCTCTGGGAAGAGGTTGGGTTGAATCCAGGTAGGAGATTGCTCCCTTTGCCTTTAGTAGTGAACCTGCAAAGCTGGCACAAGCCCCTACTGTGGTTCCCAAAGCAGCTGTCACCACTGTAATAAGCTTTTCTAACTGGTGACTGCCAACTTTTACCTGAAATGTTCTTAATTCCCTAATGATTCACATATGCACTTAGTTGAATGGAGAAGAAGACGCACTTTTCAGCAACAGCCAAAATCTGTCAACACTATGCTCATAACATCAGCATGAAATCCTTATATCAGGCAACTGAGCGTAAGATAATGTGATCACCAGCTGGCATGTTAGCGTATTCTGTCCTGTACCATCATTCATAATATGGTAACGACATAGTGCTTAAGTGAAAAATGCTGATCCCACTAGCTTTCCTCGCTTGTAAGGAATAAATTAAAAAAAAAAAAACAGAAGAAAACTACATAATGCGGAATATATTGTGGATATAATAAGTGCAAATTGATCAAATGACCAGTGATCCATTTAATAAAATCCCTTGATGCTCCACATATGCTTGAAATATCCTGATATTGCTCCCAGAAACTTTCTAACCTTAGTCCTACAGAAATGAAAAATGAATTTCATCCCACTATGGC
>JANJYP010009360.1:0-21661 GCA_024605115.1 Rastrelliger brachysoma | reverse complement strand
AACATCCATTATCAGTATCAATTCGTAAAGATCACAGAGTTTACAAGCTGCTCCAAGTGTGGAGCTGAACTTGAACTCAAACACAGGGTGGGGGTGTAGAGTAAATCTACAAGCTGAAGATCTATGAGTAAAGGATCATCCTCACTCTTCCGCTTTCTATACCGAGGACAACAGTATTTTATATGTCCCTTTTCTTGCTTTGGTTGCACAAGAAAGTGCTGGATTGTAAAGATAAAGGCGATTTTTGGCAAATGGTGAAAGTAGCAAAATAAATGACCTGCTGGTCCCATGGTGTAATTACAGTGGCTGGAAGCATACCAATCTATCAAGAGGAAGAGGGGGGCTGACATGCTGCAAAGGGGTTAGTCAAAGAAGATAGCCTTTGACTAACTACTGGCCCCTGACAATCGATACCCTGCAGATATTGCATCCAGGGAGAATGGAGGAAAAAAGCCCTAAAAACTTCCCAAATGGCTTTTCATTCAGATATTGATCAGCACCCTTTTATCATGACCTTGCTCCACCAAGGCTATATACTTTCTTAAGGGTATATGAAACTCATAAATCTGAGAGTTGCTACAGAGTCACGGCACACTGTGAGCAGCGAAGCAGGATGGTGTAATTGGTCTTTCTGGGATGGCGGCCTTCTTTCATACTTCATAACAAGGATTCCATTACATTTGTGAGCTTCTTGAGAGAGGGCAGACAATGCCAGTGGTATAAACACGAAGAAGAGGATTAAGACATGAATGAGAAAAATTAGGAAATATTGGTTGACTTAAAATCTTTTGACACTCACCTGTAGGGTAAGGTAGGTAACTATAGCAGTAGAGAAAAAATTAGCTTGAGCAATTTTTGGAGAAAATTGAAATGGTTATTTTGTGAAATGGAAATGTAGAAATACATTTATGTTTAGGGAGAAATTAAACCACAAAGAAAATTAATTACAAATTAGCACATTTATTGTCAACTAATAAACTACAAGTATACAAGTCAAACAAGACAGCTAAAAGTTAGATAAATGGTCCAAATGACAACCTAACAATAGGTAGAAGTACAAATACAAAAGTAAAAAGACTTACTAAGTCTGGACAACAACATTTTCAGGATTTACTTTTTATATATTTTTTAAAGATCTTTATACAATTAATCACGCTAAATATTAAATCAGCTCACATTAACACAGTTGGAACATGACAGATGATACTGAAGGAGTAAGAGCTCATCTGATGGGGACACGTCATACGAAAATGGCTAATAACCAACCATTGCTCTGATGAGAAGAAAAAAAAAATCTATAAATGGTGAAGAAAAAAAAAAACTAATAATTTTCCTGACAATGACTGAAAGTACCAGTTTAACTTAACCACTCTGCTTATTGTTGTCATTTTAAATGATTCACAAAGTATAATCTTTTGAGTCTCAGTCTGCACTGCAACACTTAACCACGCTAACATATGGACATCATCAGCTGTTAATATGTTCCACCATGACACTTTGTTACTATCCCTTACAGCCCCAGCCACTGTACTGTATATACAGTGGAGGTAAATGTTATCATTAAGACTATATTCTAATTCATATCCATGAGCCGGACTGCACGGTAGGGCCTTCGTGGCACGTTATTTTATGTAACTGATGGAATCCACGTCTGTCAAACTTGAACCTTCTCCCCTGAGATTTAAAGGAACATCCTTTTTGTCCCCTTCACAACTTCTCTGTCTCAGACACATGTCACTGTGCATGATTAATGAGGTGGAAGGTTTCACGTTAAACCCCGTTAAGGGCTTTGGTGCTAGAGATTCCTGTGAGATACTGAAGAGTCTCGGCTCGCGTTTCTTCATGCTGTATGTTTATGCTATATGTTTATGACTGTATCATAGCAGATGGATGACCACAACTCAAGCCCAAGTTAATTGGTTTTGAAGTAGTCAGGACCCGGACTAAAGGAAACAACTGTCTCTGTCTCGGATGAGACAGGAGCAGCAGACTACGGCAGCTGCCACTGCTCAGTACATTGGGTCATGTTTGTGTTTAGACTGCAAGTATTTATAAGCAAACCAAAAGCCATTACCAGTTACAAATGACCAGTAAAGTACTGTATAAAGTAATGGACTTTCTTCCATGTAAAGGAGAGCTCATCTTAATGATTATCTATTGAACATGCAGGTTAATGATCATTCTTATTTAATTTTCTTAAACTTTTATTGAAACTTTTACAGAATATTAAAAAGCATAAATGGAAAGATATAGTACACAATAATTCCAATTTGAATTTCAAAATTTTGAGATAGGAGGTCCAGCTACAGTGTTTATTCTTTTCCAAATGCTACAAAGGTAATCTGATGGTCAGATAAGAAAGCAGCTGCAGAGTTTTTCATCCAGCAAACAAGATACACTCTCAACCTTTTACATACAGATTTAGCAATCACTCATCGGTATGACATAGTATATACTGTAGCTAGAAGAAAGGATGTGGGGAAAAATTGTCTCTGTCTTGTCTTTGTCTCCATCTCAACTTTTGATGCTTCAGTAACAAATATCTCTCTCTCATCCTCTCCCTCACTCTTTCTCTGTCTTCCTGCCCCTCTCGTGTCATGCATTTCCGAGAGCCAGTGTATTCTAAACAGTTATGTTCTTGTTTCCTATGGTTATAATCTCCATTGACGTGTTGGAGTCCCATTTCCTTTTTCAGCTCTGCAAGCACACTACCAGCACTGCTCTGTTCATAAAACATACACGCAAAGCAACACAGACATTGTGCAGAACTCAGCTTTAACACATGCATTACATTCAGTATTATGTATCATAATTGTGATTTAAGTCTGGAGTGAAAGCACACAAGTAGAGATGAATCTGGCTAACGCTGCTTCTCATGCGATCATTTATTTTTAAAAAAATACTATGTGGACATGAATGTTCTTTCTGTGGTGAAAATAAATCTGCAGTATGTTCAGAGCACAATTAAACTCATTACTTGGGAGGGTGATACAGTTTCAGTCCAGAATGGGAGGCTCAACAAGAGGGATAAAACCAACAAGTACTAGCATGACCACAGCACTCCAAGCAGTGGTTTTAATTACTTTATTATAAATTGATTAGTCAACAGAAAATTACAATTTACCATTTGACAATATTTTTGATCTGATTACAATAGCTGAGTGGTTTGCAGAACAAATCTGATCTGATCACACCCAAACAGTCTTGGTTAAGCAAATTACGTGAGATTTTAATCAGATGGGTTTTTTTAATCATAATTCAAACTTATCCCAGTTTATTTAGTGTTGATTATTATTTGATTGTACAGAGAATTTGAAACCAAGTTTCCAAGGGTTGAACAGCTGTTTTAGAGGATCATTTAATTATTTAAGTTTTACATTAAACAAATGCTGTTTCCCTGTTTTGTTTAGTTTTTTAACGGGTGGATTTATTGCTCTTCTCTTTTTTATAATCACTGTAGATTGAAAATATCTGTGGGCTTTGTACTGTTCAGATAAAAAACAAACAATTCTAAGATGCCATGTTATAAAGCAGAAAGGTCTGCAAACTGTTAGGTTCCAAATAAATAGTTCAATTCTCCTTTTCTCTTTTTAATTAAGCTATTTATTTGGAACCTAACAGTCTGCAGACCTTTAGTCATTTATGGCCTGCAGCAAAATATTTTATTTTGTCTTGCACCTGTCTTCCACCTGCCTGGATGTTTGCACACATGGTCCCTCTTCTGTGAAATGTTAGTTTGTGGAAAAATGTGATGGACATTTTTTGTCATTTTCTGACATGTTAAGACTAAACAAAGTGATTGTAATTAGAAATAGTCATCAACTAATAATGACAATAAACCTCCATTTGCAGTCTTTACGAGCAGCAGCGATTTGATGTAGCACACAAAAAAGATTGTATACACTAAAATGCATGGACATTTTATGTAAAAGGAGTACTTTCCTTGAAAATGTATTATTCTGATAACTAAAAATAGAGTAACATATATTATCTAAACAAGTATTTTTAAAAAAGATCTACCAAAGATAAATAAATAGCTGAAATGCAATGGGGAATCATCCGCAGCATTTTGTCTAGACACAATTTCACACTATATACTGTTTTATTTGTGGACACAGTAAAACGTAAAACCCTTCTCTCAGACTAACTGTGACTGCTGTGGCTTCTTTCCTTCAATAGCACGTTGGCGAAATGACATAGCACAAGATAAAATAGTAATGCTAATATCAATAGTTTGTCCATTACAGGTCAGCTAACTGTCCAGCGGAACAGTTACAAAGCTGTTCGTTTTCGATCTCACAAGCCCGATCAATACGGGGGCATACTGTTTCAATTTTGCAGGCATTGATTTTCTCTATAACACTCCAACCCTAAAGCATTCGTCTTTCTGAAGGAAGGAAGATTTGATTTACTGAAGAAAAATTGGAGTGCACATCACAAAGATTTTTTGCCGGGCGGGAGTGTGACATTCCAAAAGATGGATGTCCCTTGGCTGGGAAGCCTCTAGCCTAAGGGCGTCCATTAGAGCAGTGGTGCTGCAGAAAATGAGCTGCTTATATGAGGGAGGAGGAGCAGAGGGAGAGGAGTTGGTGCTGGATGTGTGTGTGCACTTTGGGGGACTAGCTGTAAGGTGAGGTTTGCTGGAATAATCTGGGAATAAAAAGGATGCTGATGCAGCCCTAAAAGAAAAGTGTAAAGACAAAGTAGAAGAACAGCAAATGCCAGGAAGTATAGCTAAATCATTGTATTTTGAATAATGTTTCCATTTGCCTCAAACAGACTGGTTACATCTGTAGACCGTCAACAACAGCTCAGGATGAAAACACGTGCACACAGTTTCTGCATCATATTCAGCTACCTTTCTTTTACTTCCCCTGCTTCCTACATCCAGAGTGAATTTCCATGGTACATTAGTCAGCCTATTAGAATGCAATAAAGAGAAGATATGAGAGGGGAAAAAGACAAGAGTAGTGTGTGTCCCCAGAGACTGTGAGTTGGCGTTCTCCATCACCTGCCCTCATCTCACCTCTCTGTCTGTCGACTTTGTCTAGGTGTCATATACATGAAAGATGATTCCTGACCCAAATAAACACAGCAGCAGTCTGGATGCTCANAAATGGCATCTGCCAGTTCTTTCATTTGTGGCCATCTTCTTAGCAGTTCATTTACTTTTTTCCCCTCTTAAGAAGACAGCAGGCTGGCATGTTGTACACCTGAGTCTCTAGGCACTGGGACAGAAATGTATGGATGAACAGGTAGTCACCCTCTGTCTGGCTATGGATCTGTCTGTGGCTTGACACTAGATGACAGACAAGGGCACAAAAGGATAGATAGCTCCTTTGTCTGGTAGAGGGAATCCTCCCTGCACACTATGTATACACTCTGCAGTAGATACAAGAAAACAAGAGAGAGCAAAGGACACCAAGTGAAAGAAAAAAGAATAAAATTGTATTCTCTGAATGCGAGAAAGAGAGGGAAAAAGAACCACAGACAGAGAAGAAGACTGAGCAGGGGAATGGAAAAGGGAAAATCACCTAACACCTCTTTTCTCCAGAGGCCAAGGCTGCTGTAAGCTGGATATTAAGACACAAATTGCATTCAGGCGGGTCACACCATGTCAGAAGATATTAGATGCCTGCCGTGAGGAAACAACAATTCCCATCAGCTTGTGAGAAAATAATATTTTCATTTTCAGACTCTTTATTGAATGGAAACTTTGGGGAATACATTTTTATGGCGTGTGAGCAGCCAGAGTTGGATTTTACACCCAAGCAACAAAAGGTTGTAATCATAAGCCGCGTTTCAACTGCAGCAACTTTCCCCAGGTACTAAGAACTATTTGAGGAACTCAGTTTCTTTACCTGCATTTCCACCTGGAGGACAATGGTTTAACATTAAAATCCAGAGAGATTGTTTTACCCCCAAAAACATCCCTTCTCAGGGGAGGGATGTACTTTCCAAAAGTACAGTAACTTTGTTGGTGTTTGCAAGAATGACTGTCGGCAATTGGTCAAACATACACAGTGCAGGTGCTTCAACTTGTACTCCCATTCATTCATGAAACAACAAGCACTTTCATATAAATTTGGGACTGAAAGACAATTTTCTTTGTTGATGTTAAAAGTAAAGTAAAGCATTGTTGTCATTTTTAAAAAAAAGAGCAAGACAAAAGCAAGACAATGCTGCAGTGGCAGTTATGTTCTAGTAAAGAAATAAATAACCATCAAGTACTGAACAGATGTTACACTGTGGAAACAGATGCTCTCACAGAGATGCAAACAGGCAAGGGGTAAAAAACGTTACGAGCTTTGAGTGGATAGAGTAAACCTGTCACAACTAGGGGATTCTGGGGGCATGTTCCTCCAGGAGAAGACTTTGAAAGATATTCACTTTACATGCTAATTTCTAATTACTTGTATGTACGGTTACAAAACTAATTTTAACAGTCATTATTGGGTAAAATGATCCTACATTAAAAATACATAAAGTGAATCAACAGATGTGGGAGCTGAATTAACCAACAACACAAAAACAAGATAAAGTATGTTGGAAATGATTGATTGATGATAGCTTAATTATTAAAACTCTTCCACTATCAGGTATGTAATTGTTAAAATCCATAAAAAGCTTTAATCTAGTTAATAAGCTCAATTACATATGGCAAATAACATAATTGCAAATGGGAACTCAAAAATTCAAAACATTTGCTTTTGTTTGCAAAAATAAAAGTACAATGAAACTATCAAAAAAAGACTATTACTGTAATACTCTGTATTACTGAAAGTATACCAAATAAACTATAAAGTTCCTTATTGCCGCATAACACTCCATCTAACCCATATTCTGGTGTGAGGTCTGAGGTAAACAGATACGTAGCACTATGACAACCACTGACTTAGCACAATCAAACCGCTTGTCATTTTCATGCCTCCCACCATGATGACATCATCATATCACTCCTCTTACATTTACCTCCACCCATTCCTTCTCTACCCAGTTGTTGAGTTACAGGCTATCCAGCCAATCACAAAGCCACACTGCTGCTGTCATGTTCACGCACGAGACGCCCTACAAGACATGCAAGAGGTTCTTTGGGTTCAAAAGGCTCCAAACCACATAATGGGAATACTGTGGGTTTGTATTGCTGAAGTTAAAATCAACCAAATTTGCATCTAAACCTGAAAAAACCTTGAGATTAGTTTCTCTGGGTCCAAAGTACCTGGAACTTTCGCTGAAAACGGAGCTGTAGCTGTGTATTGTCTTTGCGTTCCTGGATTTAATTTTCACAGCTGGAAAAAGGTTGTGGGTTTCATTGTGTGTATCCGCTCTTCCCCCTCCCCTCCTTATTTACAGGCTAGGATGTTGCTGCACCACATGGTTTGCGTATGTGTGGATTGGGGGCAAGAATATTCCTTATATTAGGCCGCCTGTAGGTTTGCAGGTGTGCTTATGAGTTTGTTTTTTGTGTCTATCGTCTTCTCTTACATTTTCTCAACGTAGCTTTGCAGCACCAGATGTTTCTCCTATGCCCGCATACCGCAGGCTCTGGTGAGAAGCTGCACCACCTGACCTTCACAGTAATTGACCAAAAATATTGATGTAATGGCACAGGACTGATTGTGATTTATTAAAAGAGCGCTGCACTCCAAGGCCCAGTGCCAATGGCTCCCTGCGCCCATCGGCAGCCATTAGGAAAACCATCAATAGCACAACGGCATAAAGGGCCGGTAATGGGGGACTTTTCTGGCCAGAGCCCGTAGAACACAATCTCCATAGTAAATAGCACAGCCTTGTGTGAATACACATGGGGCCTAATAGAAAGAAAGAGATGGAAAGAGGAGAGAGAGGAAAGGAGATGGGATCAAGGAAAGAAAAATATGACAAATAATACGCCGCATCCTGATATAAAACAGAAAAAACTGGGGAAAAAAATAGCATAGGAAAACAAAGCCAGCCAGATACAGACTCCTGATCCAATAGCAAACTAACCCCCACCAGACGAGTCTCTGGAGAGCTGGTTGAGCCTAACAAGCGTGAGCCAGCGGCCGTCTCTCCAGCTCACCATTACACACTACCTGCACAAACAGCCATCATTAGGGAATAGCCGCATTGGATTCTGCTGCCTATTTGGCGAAACAAACACAGAGGATAGGGTTTCTTCTGTTGTTAATGGGTGCAGAGCTGTTTAAATGGCTTTCATCTCTCTCCTGAGTCAATGCATCATTCAGCCCACAGCTGACATTTTCACCTTTGCAAATCTAATTTAATCAAAGTCATGAGTATTGGGGGATGAGACAGATTATGATGAGATTAAAACCATTACAGTGGTTTGAATCATTTTCAAGGCAGAAGGAAGAAACTACACGCTATAAATACGGATCATAAGAAAAACAAAAACAGGTGCATACTCATAATTAAATTCACATCTATAATATGGTTTACCTGAGGAATATAGTCACATATTGTTTGGTTAAAATCATCTGGTATGTGGAGGATAAAAGTAAATTGTGATAAAATGAAGGATCAAATGATTCTTTGTCATTTGCACATTTATAAAACAAATGTATGCAAACTAGAATGTATTACATATGTAAATAATGTAAAATTAAGTGTGGGTGTGTACATGTATGTGTAAGGCAGTATGACCACAGAATCCTTCCCTCATTCATATAAAAGGTAAACTGTTCAATAATCATCTTACTTTGAAAACCAAAGGACAGATTGATAATGGAAACACTTCTCAAATGAGCAAGTTAGTATGGTAGCTTTTGTTTTACCTTATAGAAGAGTTTCCCCAGGCTCCATGTTTGTCAGTCAGGATGTTAACTATCTTCTGGATAAGCTGTGTGGCTGTCACATGGTCACGGTACTTGGCTGCACGGATCAGGTGGTCACACATTTTCTCCTCATCTCGCTTCTCTGCGGCGTACTGAGCACAGTTAGACTGGAAAGGAGAAAGAAAGAACACATAATACTTTCCGCCTGGGAAGGTATCATATATATTTTTCAAATACATGCAAAACTGTGTCATGTGACTGAGTATAGAAATTATAATTTGGGTTAATATCTTGCCAATATATTATATATTGCCCAAACATCTATATGAAGGCACAATACAGACATAAGCACAATGATGTTTGCACGTATAGAAACTCCACTCTGAGTAGAACCAAATGAAAAGCATGGGGTCATTTCTGTCCTCATGTCATGTTGATTAATAACAGTGGACATGTATTTACTAATGCCCTCCAGCACACCAAATCACACGATACCCACAATGCACAGGGAGAACATTTTTCTCTGTCGGAATTTGTTATCAGAATGGGCCTTTGAACTCTGAGGAGATGGTAAAAGTAAAACACCTTCTGAAAATAACAGCTATAATTTGAAACAGTGTTTTGATTTTCAATCTCTGCTTCAGAACCAATTTCTCTTGCAAACTTGTGTTGCACTCATGGCTTACTCTAAAAGAAATGTTTCACGGTGATATTTTTATTGAAGGTGAGTGTAAGATAAAAGATTAAGGGGGAAAATGTGCTATGTATAGTGTAGCGAATCACACAGATAATTAGATTGGTGCATTTGTGTTTTCTTCTGCGTGCAATGAAGAAGCTACAGTTTCACTATCAAGAATGAAAACTCATTTAATTTCATCAAATTAACCTTAAACCAAAGCATTGCTACAACAGCTGTACAGTAACTATTAACCCAGATGCATGGCTGAACAAATGCAACCTGCTTTCCCAAATTTACCAGCAAAGCGCTTTGTAATGGGTCCTCCTCTTCAATTTGAACGACAACATTTCATATCTGACAGAAAATCTATAGGTATAAATCACATTAGAGAGGCTTTTCTGCAGGCTGCTGAGCCTTAATTATCAATCTATGTCTCTTTGTGTGGCATTAAAGTGAGCCTTGACCTTCCAGGATGATGACCTGGGAAACAGCAAAATAAAGGGAGTAGAGGAAGAAGGATCTCCTGGTAAATGTTTCGAATTTTAAACCAGAGAATGCTTTGCTTCGCTGTGAGCGAGTGTGCGAGTCGTATGTCCATTAATCTTGATCAACGGAGGTAAAGGCAAGCAGGAATGAGGACATGGAAAAGAGCCAGACCCAGAGAGGGAGAGAAGTCCAAAATACTAAAATTGTAGTTATGCTTAATTTCAAAAATATTGCAAAAGATGATATATATTATATTGAAAACAATATGTTAAACACACACTAAACACCTGGATACTTGGATTTACAGACCTTTAAAAAGATATAAGCAGCAAGCCTATAAAGAGTCTATTTGCATCAGCCCCTGTCTGAGACATGTAAAGCCTGCAGTACTAATCAACAGTGCTGGGTTCAAACTCATAACCATAAACAAACACTTCATCACCTGTGTGTTGAGTCTGCCCAAACACCCAAACCCTCCATGCTGTAATGGGCTTTTCTCATATCCAAAGCCAAAGCTGACTGCAGGAGAAAAAGCCAAATTCAGACTCACCCCTAAAATAACAACCAAAAAAGCTGAACACATAAGTAGTGCCATTAAAACCCAAAGTTAGGTTTACTTATAAGTGGAAAAGACAGGTCACTGTTAATGCCGAGGGTCATTCCGTTGATGTGAAGTCAGAGAATATGCCGGGGTATTATGAAGGACTTATTATGTTATGTTATTACAAAGGTTAAAGCGAATAACTAAGTCTCGCTCTTTGGCACCATCCTACATTCACTTCCATCTAGATCCACTGACAAAATTCTGTAAAGCACAGAGACTCGAAAGAGGCATTCGGGGTGTTTTCAAACAAACCTTTCTTTCCTTCTTTTCGAGGAATGCTGAGGAAACATAAGAACTAAATTAAAAAGTATTTGTTCCAGTTTGCTATTAGAAACATGCCTCTTTTGGAGTGACTTAAGCAGCCATTGTGCATATTTTGACAGAAAAACAGCCATAAAAAAAACATGCTCAGACATAAAACACTTCCATTTATCAAGTTAAAGGAGTGCAGCTGAGGAAAAAGGGATGGCAGACTGTGCTCTTTTAGCTTCAACCACCAGGGCACAACATGCTTGCAGTGAGACCGTTATGACTTGCGACACTGTAATCATGGGCGGCACCTTCCGTTACATGGCTTGGTTGACAGGGTCGGCCGGCATGGGTGCCTGCCCTCACGGGGGAGACAGCTTGGTGAAGACGAAAATGATAATGGCTGGCATTAATCGAGTAAATTACACTGAGTCGTGTCTCCCGCAATTCATCCACAGTTCAAATAAATAACTATGGATGTGTGTTGGGAGTTTCGGGGGAGGAAATGGGCTGCTAGGGAAGTGACTGGGGAGTGGAAAGAACGGTAATCATCTCAAAAATCACATAATGGCAGAAAATGGCAACATGCACACACAGAAACAAAGAATTGAAACACGTGCATTTTAATCACACTACACGTGCATTTTTAACTCCAGAGCACAACACGCACATCAGTTTCTTCTGTTAAAAAGTAATTTTGTGATTATCACTGCAACTTGCTCATGATTTTGCCACAAATAACAAGCAGGAGAAATGAGAAGAGGAGTTCCACAGTAGAGGTGTTTTAACAGTGTCAACCTTATCTAAATGCTGTAGTTGTTGTCAGATGATGCCTTGCTTCACCTCCTCCCCTCCCTCTGTGGGTTGAGAGGGTTAACCAGTATAATAGGCTGGAGAATGGAGGCTCATTACAAGATATCAGCCCTATGTTTATCAATTAGAGTGACAGAGCAAGGTCTAGTGCTGTTGCTTTGCCTTCAACATGCCGGCTGACAAAAACAGGGTCTCAAGGTTCTGTCGGGGAGAACAGGAGGAAGAAACAAAACCAGCAGAGATGTTATTAAAGCACTTGATTTGCAAGCTCTTGACACTGGTGGCACATCAGGGCTACACACTTTTCAAGTCTGGGCTATCGCTCTGCGAGAATCTCCAATTTCTCACATCCGTCGACAAGCACTCCCGGAGGGTTTCATTTACAAACGGGCAGAGGAACTGTCCAGAGGAAGGCGAGAAATCAGGCTTGTCCTTGTCTGGTATCACAGAATGCAAATACACTACAAATAAATTCCTCCTGGAACACAATGGAGGTCTAGGGAGACAAGAGGATGAAATGAGAAAGGAGGATGGGGGTCGCAAAACAAAAGTAGATGCTGAACCAGTCCAGCAATTGGTTTCAAAGAGATTCTCTTGCACTTGATCTCTTGCCCTCGAGTTTTCAAATTGCAACATAAAATGTCACCAGGGGAATTCAGACAATGGGCTAGGGAAGAAACGAGTGAAAGGAAGAGGAGGAGGAGAAAAATGAGGGCTTAAAAGTACAATGGCGAACAAAAGTCACCAAATGACAATGCCTGACAGCCACTTCAATTCTGAAATGATGCCTCTGTCATGCCGTGCTCCCAAGTATTGATTTTTTTTCCTCCTCTTGGCGCACAGGAGGGAAAAAAAATAATCTAATCCAGTTGAAACAGATCCCTGCTGCTGGCATCAGCCCATTGCTAGCAGCCATCAAGGTTAACGCAGACGCAACACTTATCAAAGTATCTCTCCTCCACCTCCTCTTTCTCCCTGCTCCTCCCCTCACACTGTCTGTGGCTGATCTTTAATGGACTGGTCACTGTGCTTGGCTGGCAGCCTCTTCATCTCTTCTACCCGGCAACCATGCCCTCCTCTTACCACATCAGTCTATACTGCTACCATCTTTCCACAATGACTTCAAGGTCATGCCATGTGAAAAATCATATGTGTTAAACTGTCATGCAGAGATGAAAAATAGTTAAATGAAGGACAGACATGACTAGATGAAAAATACACACCAATGAACTTGCTGTTACCCGAAATCATGAATACATAGTAACAGTCTCAAGCTCGAGATTCAAGGTTCAACATCCAACACAAGCTTATATTAATTTAAAATGTAAGCAGCAAAAACTAAATTAAATAAAAATGTGTAAAAACTGGGGAGAAAAAAAATCTAGCAAACAAGCTCCCACTGACTAAAGAGACAGCGTTACAGTGAAACAAAGGGAACTATGAAGTAAAGTCATATTTCAAGGGTTAGCTGGTCACACATGTATAGTGATGGGAGCTGCAGTGAGGGTACCTGGGGACTTCATTACGCTGACAAGACAGCAGGACTGATACAACTGTTCTCTAGCAATCACTATTCCTTTCTATCTGCTACTGTCTTCAGTAAAATAGCACATGTTGTACAATAAAAGAATAAAAATCTCTTAAGAATGGACAAAGCCGCAACATGGAAAAATGTTATAATTTGATAAAGTCATCATTATGTATCTAGAAAACTATTGCTGGCTATTTTCTTGTCTTATCATTAGTGTAAATTATAGGAAATTAGAAAAATGTGTCTCTTTTGAAAAATCACTCCTATCATGATGGTTGTGCTATAATAGCATCACAAAAATAGACAGGTTCATGCTTTCTTTCTTGACATCAGTTGTGACCATAATGAGATGCCCGGACATCCACTCCTGCTGACATCCTACATTATAGTTGCGACAACTACATGACAGCAAGCTACAGCTGGTGGCAGCTATCAGTATGAATGCTGGGCATGGTGTGCTGTAAATAGCCTTTGGGAGTTGTGGTTCTCTGGCTCTACTTCAAGTGTGTTTGAGCAACCTTTGTTCAACAGAATGCTTCTGTTTTAAGAACAAAAGTAATTCTCCTGTACATGTTTTTGTATAATCAGTGAACAGATCTGCCTGCTGGTTATATTTAGATTGTTGAGCTGATCTAACTTAAACTGCTACAGTACATTATTGCCAAGGCTCTTTCTGCAATGCTCAGGTCTGTGATGCTCAAGTTTCCAGAGACTGGTGCTATGATAATCGAACATAATGAGCATCAGCTCAATGTTAATGTCATTAACGTGGGGAGAAGGATCAGATCGTTTTACAAGCTCAACAGAGGGAAGACAATGACGCCATGCTCTAATTAGCTGCTATCGTCTGGCTTTCACAGGATCTCTCAGACAGTCAATTCAATTACTCCATATAACAGCAGAGGATGAATCAAGAGGGTATATATAAAAAAGGAAACCATGGAGCAGAAGGGAAGGGTGAGAAAGAATAGAAATGACTTGGGTCTTGCTCACTCTTCACTATCTGGACTTTCTTATCTGCCCTTGTGCCCCTGAGCCCACCACATTTCATCCCTAATGAACAGCCCCATAAAAACGAGGGAGTTCGATTTCTCTCTCCTGCTTTCTCCCATCTCTTGGCCTCCCTCTCCTTCCTCCTCCACTGGAAGATATCAGAGTCTATCATTTGCTGTGCTGGGCAGCAGCATCCGATCTTCAGATTTCCTTCACATTAAGGATCCTATTAGATAGAGAACCCTAAAAGGTAATTGGATTTCCCCCTAGTTATCTTCATCTCTGTTTCACCCTAAGCCCACTGTAATAACTTACTCCCAGGGCCAAAGATAACTCAATTCTGTCCCGTAGAGAGCCACTGAGAGTGTGAGTGAGAAAGAGGGAGTGACAGCGAGAGAGAGAAAGCATATGTTATGTCTCTGAGGAGGCAAACCGGTATCTAAATCAAAAGACTCCTCTATCACTGGCTTTCAAGAATATGAACTCTAACAATGCAGCAAACATAAATTTGTTTTTAGGTATGAATGAGTGTATGTTTTTGTGTCGTGGTTGGCATTGGTTCTGTTGTGTAACTATAACCAGATTTCTTAGATTCAGTAAAGTATAGTGAAGGGGGATGCAGATTATGTGTTGGCAAACGATAATGCATGACTTAGCGAAACTCCTCAATTGCAATGTAACCCAGTAACAACCAAAGTGAGTGATTTTGGCCATGTATTTTGAGCTATTTTTAAGAAAATAACCTATAGCGTTGCAACAACACAATAGAGAGAAAGGATGCTTTAAGAAACTGGGACATAGCTGAAAATTATTTCAAAACCCTCCACCCACGCCCTCAGGGGGGATGTTTCATTGGCCTGTTATTTTTATTGTGGCAGTGCAAAATGAAACCGTTGGCTCGAGGAGGCTCAAACAGAGCTTGTATGGGGGCAAAAATCAATACAGCAATATCAGAGCAAGACTTATCAGGGGTTCACTTCTTCTCAGAGGTCACTGAGGAGCAACTGCATTTAAGTGGGGGGAATTCAATTGTGAAACATAGTTTGGGACGAGCTCTGGAAGGTATCTGATTAAAGATGTCTGGAAGATTGCAGTGGTAGAATAAGTTTCAAAATGACAACTAGAAAATACAATTAATGGGAAGTTATAGCTTTCTATTAGGTGTATTGTTTCAGTCAACTGATCAGTTCATGTAGCTGATTGTGCTGCTTCATTTAGAAACAAAACAACCTTAGGACCAGAGTACATTGTGTACAATATTGCAGCTACTAGAAAAGTATGACTGCAGATTATATTGAGAAGAAGGTTTAGAGAGCAAATCACTTTGCAGAGCAGCAGATGCCTTCTCTGTGGTCATTGGTGTCGTCATTTGTCTTCTCTTACTCAACATTAATTCAGTCAAAAAATAAATAATGTTATTTTGTGCATGCTAGTAAATAGACAAATGACAATATGCGCATTTAAGCCTTATGTTAAAAAATAGGACTTTAATTCTAGATAAATAGTTATTTGTTATTAGTTATTTTTGGTAGTTTGATTTTATTTGACATGGTATGACATGCAACAAAGGCTTCCTAATAGCTCTTGTTATTTAGATGATAAAGATTTTAAGGGCATAATACACCTTGTGCATGAAAGAACAGAAACCAGTAATGTGATTACACACAAGCAAGACAGACAACAACAAAAAACCAATTAATTAAATTGGTTTGGAGAGCTGGGGACACTGCCTGCCGAGGGTAATGTTGAGCCAAAGTACTGTATGCCAGGTTAGGAATCGGGGACTAATACTGGGGAGTTTGAGAAACTGAGAAGGGGTAGGGGCATAGCCAGAAAGAGGCCTTGGAAGAGCAGATCATTAGACACTGTTGTGTGCAGACTGGCTGCAGAGTCTGTCAGTCAGCACCATGCTCCAAGCCATTTTTCCTTCCTTGTCTTCATGCTGCTCTTGCATCAGATGAAGACAGAAACCTAATATGACATACATGCATTTGTATAATTTGTATCCAGCAGAATAAAAGAAATCTGCAACATTCAGCCAAGTAGAATTAAATCATACTCCAGCAGTCTCTGTGTTGATGATAAGGTCAGACTGGGTCAGATCATACTTTGTAAATGACTGACACTGGGAGCAGGGTAAGTAATGAGGGTATACCGGAAAAATATGCCAATCACACAGAAAAGCAGCCTATTCAAGTAAGAGCGAAAAAAATCTAGCAATCCAAGACAAAAGTTAGATGTGCATGAGTTGTGCCCCCACCCCTCTGATTGACTTTCAACGCTCCTGGGGGATTTTCTTTACCCGAATGTGAGAGAGACCCTTCCTTGAACCTTAAGGAAAGCATCACATTTTACTGCAAAGTGGGAGCTGAGAGCTGAGGCTTGGGAGTGAAGGTGGAGGTGGTGGGTTTACACACAGTCGGCCCTTCAGGCCAGCACCTCTCAGGTCTGTCTGCAGCTTTTAGTGCTGGCAGGTCCCTGAGAAATGAGAGAGAGAAGGAGAGAGGGAGGTAGGGAGGGAGGGAAGAGAGGGGAGGATGCCATATTCCTGTCACTGGCAAAATACACCCCCAGCGGGAGTATAATGGACAGGATCTCAGCGGGACAGGAAATGATTTTGGTGAGATCTAGAAAGCAGAGGGAGGGTCGCGTAGCAGAGTTGGACTGGGAAAGGGGTAATGAGGGGTGCCCATGGGTCAGGACAGAGTTGGCCCGGCGGCTACATGTGAATGGCAACGTTTGTGCTGAGAACTGGTAGGAAGGAGAGGGGGAGAAGTTATGTTTCAGGGGGCAAGCCTGAAGTTAGGCCAAGAGGCATGGGGATAAATTAACACTACACAATGTTTGGTTAGCGATATGTTCCAAGCGTGATCTCCAGCCTCAAACTACTGAGTGTGTGTATGTCTGTGTTTGTGTTTGTGTGCATGTTCAAGATTTGTGCAGGGTTATGTTTGAAGAATAAACATTTATCTTCTCGGTTTGCTGTGACAGATCTTATTTGATGGACAAGTTTGAAGTAGTCATTGGATCAGTTCCTCTGTGCTCGCACTGACTGTTACCATTTTCTTGTTTTTATTAAATATATCCAACCATTTCTATAAAAGTAGCCTTAGTCCAATGGGCCTTCAATTACAAATGGATTTTATTGTTTGAGCCCAGCAAGCCAAAAGCTCCTGTGGATCTAACAGAAGGAAATGAGAAAGATTAAATAATGCTTCAGTCTTTGCCAGCTTCATTTTATTATCTTATTTAATTCTCATGAAGCCATATAAGCTGGTAAGCATTTTCAATAAATTCATCATAGCCATCCACAATGGAGTGTGGTTAAAACATTGTAAACTGTGCATCTCTCATGGTTGTAGATGATCCTCATATTACTTCTGCTGAGTATTGTTAACTGGTTTGTTGTTTGCCAATTTGGTTGGCACGTCACACATAGCAATGCAATCTAATTTTATTTCCTCAATGAAAACTTGCAATAACTTTATCTGTTTGGCTAATCACATTTTCACTGCATACTATAACAAACAGAGGAAACAGCTTCACAAATTCAAAACTAGGCAATATGTCATCTTTCGTGTGCTTTGAACATGTGGCAAGTCCCACTATTTGCTACAGCAAGCTTGTAAAATACATATATTTTGGATGGGCTTTTCAGTGTTCCATATTTGGGGATGATTAACTTTGCTTATATAACAAGAAATTATGTCAATGGAGATATTATGCCCCTGTTTGTGTGTCTGCGCATGGGTTGCCAAAACTATGCAGCATCTTACCTCAAACTCTGCATGTTTATGGATGTCTTCGGCCCTCTGTCGGCTGAGGATGAATTCTGCTTCATTAGCCACACGAACCAGGTGGTCCTTCATGGTGTGACTCAGCAGCCTGGGAGAGACAGAAGACATGGATCAGATCATCAGAAATACTGCACATCTATTTATATTTTTTTATTTACATTTTTAACTAAAGTGGAGAGATATTGGTAACATGACTCATTTACTTCAATCAAAAGAAGAAACATGTCTCACATAGAGGCTTGGGAATATCCTAAAGTTTTGACACTCAAGAGTATTTTAAACATCTGTTCAACACTGATATCTGTTAACCTAGAGAAGGAAAAGCCATGTAATATCCATAAAATGCTGAACAGACCCGTGCAAAATGAGCAGAAAATCTAATTTGGGAACAAGACCAAACCAGTTACATCCTTTAACAGGGGTGCAGGTGCTAATTGATTTGTTAATGATATACATCTGACAAGAGGGAGGATCTCTGCCCATGTTGCTACATATGTAGTCTACCCCCCGCCCTTTTCTTATCAGTGTTGATGAAACATGCATGTTTGTGTGTGCGTGTGTGAGCAGGTCGAAGGAACCTCTCTGCAGCCCTAAAGGTCAGGACTGTGCAAAGTGGAACAATAACAGACCAGGGGCCAGAAAGGAGGGATGGGGGAACTGAGGGTGGGGTGGAGGTTTAGGGGCCAGGGGATAACTGTAACTTAAGCCTGCTGTTTCAGCACAGGGCAGCAGGGGAGCGGAGGTGGTGGGGCCTCAGTAGCCTCTTTGGCCCTGTCCAGGCCCCGCTATCAATAACCCAGCCACTACCCCTCTTTATGCTGCTCTGTACTCACATACATATGGACAAAACAGGCTTACAGTATCTCTTAAGGTGCGTTTTTTTCTGCATGTAAATATCCTCAATCTTAGAAATACAAGTTTGAATAGGTTTAAAATGTTGCTTTACCAGCTGATGCTGACTTTCGACAAATTAGATATAAAAACCTAATAAGGGAAACTGCTGTGAATACTCCGGTATCCTGTCTGATTTTAAATGGATACATGATTGTTTGGTAGGGACTTCTGTTAATCATTTATGAATGGCGTAACGCAAAGTAAGATTTAAATCTTTCAATTCATAATTTTAAATCATCTCAACTTAGGGACAGAGAAACATACAAGTATAAATCATGTTGTATACAGAAATACACTGAAAGTCCCCACACTTGCTAATCCAGGCTTGAGTTACGCCTATGAAGAATAAAGAACAGCCTCTTAAAAGTGAGATCTCAGTAAAAAGTCAGAGGACTGCATAAGTCTCATTAGCATTACTGTAAACCTGCAAATTCTTAAATCTGAGATTGATCATGGAAACTGTGGCACTCTACATGTGGAAGATAAGGAGTAAAAGTAAAAGATGAGATATATAATGGGTTGGGATAATTGAAAAAAAAGACAATTAACAAAAGACAGACATAGACAGAAGAGATTATTACAGACAGATAAAAGCTGAAGCAGAAACACATAAACTGACACGGGAACAGAAGGAAACCAAGATTGATATCACAAGTGTCACGGAGGAACTGGCAATCACAGCCCCTGTCATCTCTCTCCTTTTCCCAAATCCCTCTGGGACAGGCAGGTATTGAATGGAGCCTTGAACTCAAGGGTCCTCTATGCTCACTCTCCCTAGCTCCTCTTCACCCCCTGACCATTGACTGTTGGTTAAAATCTTGAATAGCTACCCCATCACAAGGGTTTCTGGGATCTTAGGAGCCTGAGGGGCTGTGATGTGATCTGATGAAGGCGAAACTGGAAAATGGTCGATGAGTAGAGATTGGAAACATAATGAAGAAGTGCTGCTGCAAGAAGAGTGGACAGCAGTTAACAGGTCAGAGTTACCTACCTGCCCTCGTTGACCAACTCGATAAAAGCAAGACCTGCATTCTTCTGAATGGAGTTCTGCCACTCCTGCAAGCAAACACACAAAATATTAACACATTGCTAATATAACTTTGCAACATTATTGAGAATTAATGTCAAACACAGTCCTGTGAAACTCTAAGCAAATGTGAAAGTGGGAGGCAATGTTAGATTTGAACATAAACATTTGAAAAAGGTAGAGATCAAAAGGTAGAGATCAATAAAAACTTAATAGAAAAAGGGACACTGACTATCTTTGATCAGCACAGGCTACAAAATCAGCTGACTAGTGGAAAGGAGTGAAAAAGCTGTGTTAAAAGTGCATTTATCATGTGTAAATACACAAATTTCCTCCTCTCTTTGACAAACGTTATGGTTCGAGGTGTCAGTCTAAACAATCCAACCACAGCAGCGTGTGACTTTATATCCTCGACTTCGAAGGACAACGAGAGAAAGGAAACTCAGCGGTCATCGTCTCTCTGTTCAATATTTCAACACCTTCCAACACAACCGTTAAAAGAATAATAAAGCAACAAGGTCATGAGACCTGTCTGAACCTCACAGCACTTTCCCCCCCTTCTTCCTCTCTAGGGAGATCAAGAAATATGCAAGAAAAACCTCGTGTTAAAAACCTAAAATACTAAACTACTCTTTTTAAAAAAAAAAAAAAAAAAAGCATTAATCACAACTTAAATCCCACCAGACACTTCACATAATTCAGATATTATCAAATGTGTCATGTGTTGATAAATATTTAAATTATTCCAATAGTTGCAGAAATATCCTCTGTAATAATCCACATTTCTATTAAAGGCTTATAGAAATTTTAATCTCAACAAGGTGCCCAAAGCAACTTATTTCAACTGATGTTATAGTTTAACTATGACATGAAAGATATGCTATGTGAATGTGTATTCAAGCATAAACTTTTTAAACTCTGCTGTCATCATCTCTTGAGCTGATAGAGGAAACTGTGTGTTTATGTAGAGACTTCCCTTTCAGTAAACGTAGAGAGCCCAGAGGGACGAAGATATCAGCGCTACAAGGAGGAAGGAAAGATCAATTTACAAGAATTTCTAATACAAATCCAAACATATCTGTACACATGTGATGATTTTCAAAACCATAAAGTTTTTTTTTGCCTGTTTTCAAAACCATAAACTGTATTTCCCTTCACAACAAATGTAAAACCATCCGAACCAATCACACTGAGCCAAGAGAAACCATTCTTCAGAGATGCCTGTGCGCCATCACTCTGTAACCAACAGCACGTCATACACACAACAACCCAACACTTAACCTCAGTTCATAACTGCTTTTTGTCCTGAAGGATCATATTGGCATTGACCGTGTTTACAATACATTCCAAATAAAGAGGGCACATAGGGAATAAGACTCTGCACTTGGGAGTGGGAACAACGTTTTGGAGTTGAATACTGGCAGAGGGTTTTTGCGGCTGAGGCTTGCTTCGGAGGAAATGTGTGAGTAGCCTTGGGGCCTTCTAGTTGAAGCACAGACTGTAGTTGAAGGACATTAACCATGAGTGTTAGCCTGTGGCCGTAGGGATTTTCCAGACCAGGCCAGCCTGTGCTTTCTGGATTTCAAATAAACACCACAGGAAGTGAGGCCGTAAATACAGTCGTACTCTCTGGAGAACCAGAAAACCAGTGACATTAAATTTCCTTTATGTGATTTCTTTTAAATACCTTTGCCTCTGATGCAGGAGACTACAAATTTCATATATAACTATGGTTGAAACACAAGGATAATCACCTGCAAAAACTGCAGCAGTGACACAAGGCTTCGGTGTGAAATTAGGTTTGACGAACG
>JANJYP010009302.1:0-11945 GCA_024605115.1 Rastrelliger brachysoma | reverse complement strand
GTGTAGGTTGAACTAATTTGAAATGAAATGCATGCCACCACCTGTTTGGTCTGGTTCACTGCTTTCCAGTAGAGCCTGTGGCTGAGTGCTGGGGTGAACAGGTTGTGACTGTATGTCCGTGTCAGTCAATGGCCGGGTTGGAAGGTCTGTTGGTGCTACTGGAGAGGCCTGCTGTGGCTCTGGGGTAATGGCATATTCCTCTATGTACAGATTTAAATAAATAAATAACCATCAAAATCTGTTATAATATTGATTTGGTGCACAGTCAAAAGCCTTAATATATAGCTACACCATTGCTTTGATTCCTTTTTAACTAATTCAAAATGACTTTTGTGGAAGAAATTAAAATAATAAAAAGGCTCNATTGATTTGGTGCACAGTCAAAAGCCTTAATATATAGCTACAAGAAGCAAAAAAAAAATACAACACCATTGCTTTGATTCCTTTTTAACTAATTCAAAATGACTTTTGTGGAAGAAATTAAAATAATAAAAAGGCTATCTAAGACAAATCTTTGTACATTATCAGATTAATTGGATAGTGGCACTATTATCTGTTTGGAGATTCAAAGTACCCGCCTCCTCACTAGTTTATAATTCAAAAAAGACTGAGCTGNGTTTGGAGATTCAAAGTACCCGCCTCCTCACTAGTTTATAATCCAAAAAAGACTGAGCTAAATACAACTAAAACAACATTATGCAGCCAGAGCACTAACTGTCAATTTGAAGATGATGTCAAAATGTTCACATACTTACACCTGTACAAGTTTGGTCAAAATCTACAAATTCCAATTCCAGTTTTTCTTTGTTCTACAGACCTTCATTGCTGTCTAAAACTATTATTAACACATCACTGCCCTGTGCTCCTCCAATGACGTTTGGCTGCCTTCTCTACTTTTAAATGCTGTTATAAAAAAACTTTTACAACTTATGTCTGTTGACAACACAGGCCTACAGGCCATAGCTTTGGATGTAATTTTTAAGCAAAATCCATACCAGGTAATAAAAGACCAGCAGCAGCCAGTAACTTGTGACTCTTCAAAATATCAACAAGTTCGCCCACTGTGCTGTTGGATGTCCCCCAGTCATTTAGCAGTTCCACTGTGGGACTTTTCCCCTGTGCAACAAGGCCTTCAAATTTCCTGTAATGGACAGTACACAGAGAATGAGATAAATAATACTATAGGCTACAGCTACCGTACATCACAACAAGTTGTCTTATTCACCTACCTCAAATGATGCTGAGAGTACCTAAACTCTCCACTTGGCTTTCGTATCGAGATAAGGACTTCTTTCCACATATCTTGAGGATCTAAAAAGTCTGACAGTCTACGACGTAAACCGTAGTTAAGGTTGCGAATATAAGTTGCAGAAGTTATTGAATTATTCATTTTGCGAGACAACACAAACTGAGTTATTTAATCTTAGTTAAAATTACATGATGTACAGTTTCCTGCGGTGTTGCTAATGTTATTCTATAAATTCTACATTTAATACATCCGTAAAAAGGCTGCAGAAAACTAATATTACGGTAATAATGTGTGTTTTTCCGATATTGAGCAACTTCCCTAAACGTAATACCACAAGCCTCTCCCATTCTCCACCTACATGCGGAAACAAATAGGACACAAAAGGTACACTCTGTCCTCAGTGCCCCCTGGATGTTGAAAGCCGGTGTCTGCGTTTGGTTTAAGCTTTTAGAGAAAGAGGAAACTAGGTTGACAAAAAGAGAGAACTGAAGATCCTCTCCTCTCTTACAGGTTTGTAATATTACAGTGCCCTCTAGGGGACAACACAGACCTTACTTTTTACAATAAGTTTGAGTCATAATGGCATTTCATATTGACATTATTTCTTTACAGGAATTGTTCTTTATTCATCCATACACACTCGGAACCCCCCCCCCCACACACACACTAGTGCCTCTACCCACATTGGCTTTTGTGTACAGATTCACACTTTCTCCAGTCTCACCTTAAAAGGCTCATTCCTCACTTTGTTTGACCATATTACATGATTGAAAATATGTGGACATATGTGGCAAGCAGCTAATCTGCTGACTGAATGGGACAAGTAAGAACTGGAGACACTATAACTATACTGAATGTTCACTCACAGTACAGGTCAGTTGGTCCAGCTGAAACCAAACACCAAACACATTAGAATAGAAAAACCTCTTCAACTTGTTCTCCTCTTTCAAACTAGAATAAGTCCTTCATCAAACCTAACATGTATCTAATACCCATGACAAACAAATGGAAAGCATTTGCTCTAAAGTGCTCCGGGTATCATTTTCTCTGCGNGAATAGAAAAACCTCTTCAACTTGTTCTCCTCTTTCAAACTACAGTAAGTCCTTCATCAAACCTAACATGTATCTAATACCCATGACAAACAAATGGAAAGCATTTGCTCTAAAGTGCTCCGGGTATCATTTTCTCTGCATGTACTATCAGTACTTGATCTTTTTATGGTGTCTTACTATTTACATTGTGTTTGTTAAACTGTGATCAATTCCATGTGGAGTGGAGTGACTGGCTGTCACACTGCAGGGTGGGTGGTGGTGGTGGTGGGGAGCAAGGGGGGTGGGGTGGGGTGTGTGGAGGATGTTATGTTTTAAGACTAAGCACAAGAAACATTTGACTGGAGTGAAATCACAACTGAAATCAAACACTGAAACCAAACCAAACATGAAAAAATGTGTGCCCTAAGCCAATTGGAATAAAGTAAAAAAGGAACTTTTCTTCAATGTTTTAACCTATTTGAATTGCATATGTCTGTTCATCAATATTAATAGCCATGAATGGGTCACAACAGTAAGGCAGTACAATCCAGTATGTACATGCAAAAATTGACCAGTGCTGAGGACTTTTGATAATTAACTCTTCTGCCAACGAGGTGGGAGGAATTTATTCTAAACCATGTCAGAAAAAATGTCTAAAATAATATTTTTTAAAAAAACAACAAAAACATATATGGTAGCATGAAAACTTAGCTAGAGTAATCTAGCAATGAAACAATGTGACAACAATACAAACAACACATTAAAGGAACCCCTCCCTCCCTTCAACACCAAAAAAAGGACATTTTTAATAGTATTGCTATTGCATGATTGTGTTATAGAGGTCTATGTAAACTTTGAGGCCGTCCCTATGTAGTTGCAACGGACACGCCCACAACACATGCACAAACAATCCTTTTATTCTTGATAAAATCTTGATGAGTTATGATGATGGCAGGCGATTCCAATATGTTTTTTTTCATAGTCAAGCATCATTTTAGTTTATATGTTCTTCTAAACAATGCACACAAGATGATATAAGTTGTCAGCTATCACACATGCCTGTTTATTATACTTTAAGGCTGTAAGACAATAACCACAAGAATGAACACTCAGCATAGTAAAACTTTGTTTATAATGTGTTAGTGAGTCATAAACTCACAGGGACTTTTTTTTTCTTTAATGGTCTTTTAATATCATCTGACAATGCACATGGCCTGAATTACATGAAGGAGAGACTTCACCACATGTGTAAACAAACTGCAATTACGTTATTTTGTATGGAACAGCATAATTAGAGCCATTACTGCAATTGTGGTGGCCAATAGTGTGTATCATCTTTATTCATAATGTGTGATACTGGCTTTCTCAAACACAAAATCCTGAATTTATGAGCATAATGGGTGCTTGTCAGAGGTTGTGTGTTTTTTTTGTATATGTGTGCATTTATATGCATGAAAGGATTTATGTAATTGCAGGTGTGAGTGAGTTTGTGAACATCTCTATACTGAATGTGTACATGTGTGTTTGTGTCCTTGCATCTGCTGATGTGGGATAGCCCTCACACCTGTGCACAGGCAATACTTTGAAGTGCCTAATCATCTCCTTCATGCCTCTTCTAACCTCAGTGGCAAGAACCCAACACTGCACACACAGTTCACACGCAGAGACAGGGAAAAAGGCCAACTCTGGGATCTCCTGTTGTGAACTGGGAGTTGAAGTGAGCTGATTTAGAGGAGGGAGGAGGGAAAATGGAGTGAGACACCAAAGAAGGGAGCAAAAAAAGAATGAGGCCATATCACAGTGAAAGAGCAATGCAGAAAAGTGAACAAAATAAAACCCAATCAAAGTCAGTGAGGGGGAGGCAGCAAATATCTATAAGAGAAGGGAAAAGTATCTGGGAATGAGTGAGGAAAGTTGTGAGGGAGAGCAGAAAAAGAAGTCACCTGCCATTGAGGAGCAAGGGCAGAGGCAGCAAATGTGGACAAGGACAGATGAGATAAGAGCTGGAACTAGGCAGAGTAGGTGAGATTGCGATAGATTATTACAGTTCACTGTCATAGAAGTAAACAGCTGTTTTTTCTGGCAATATTTAAAAAAAAAACCTAGGTCAGTTTACAATTTTATCTGAAACAAAGATGGTAGCCAGAACTGATTACATCTGACAAGATAATGATTAAAATATATTTTATTGTACATGAATATATGGCAAGAATTATTAAAGAAATTTCTTTGCCAGGATTGCCAGGAGTTAATCCATCAGAAAAAAAAACAGATTAAACAGGTATTTATCTAATCCAATAAGACTTGAGTTCAATACAGAAAGATTTCAGGTTTGTGTTTGTACACCTCATCAACTGCATCCTCTCACAGCATGGTCAGCTCTATGATGAACAAAGCCCTTTGTGAGGCTGAGCACAGGGTCAGAACCAGCTTGAGATTGGTTGTAATGATCTCTGGTGGAAAGGTGAGTTTCTGGTTTAGATCGATCTTCAGCTTCTAATCCAAGCTCTCCTCTGGGCAGGTGTGTCCAGCCCGAGCAGGTGACTTTGGGTAAGAAAAGTGAAGCTATTGTGGAAGTGCCTTAAACGTGCATTCTCTCAAAGGCTGCAACTCAACTGGCTTCAAAAAGAACTAGTTTGTGTAAAAATCAGTGGGAAAATGACTGTACTGCTCACTTGATTTATTGCCTCAGTTAACACTTTCCTGATGAGTTTATGGCCTTATTCGCTAGTGTATAGTCTTCAATACAGCATGATGTTAATTTTGTAAATATGGCCCCATTTAGAGTTAAATACATGATAAAACAGAGTATGCTTTAGAGCGTGGTTTAGCCAACATTCTCTATAAATATTTCACCTGCTGCACTATGTCAGATGGGTTCTACTTTCCTGCTGCCACTCTGGAAGCTGCTGCTCATATTGTGGCACCCTGAGTTTCTGTCTGTCATGTGCAGGCTTATGTTATGTCTTAGAGGGTTTGTATTCTTCAGTAAGACTAGTGATAGGCAGTTCCAGGGTCACATTCCCATAGAAACTGATATTGCTGAGGCATTATGGGAATGATTGTTTTTCTCTAACCTCTTGACTTTGGTGATGGAAACTTATTAGATGGTCAGAGGCCACATCAGACGGGGGAAATGCAAAGACCAGGCACCAAAGTTTCAGTTTCCCTGGAAATAGGGTCTTCTCTTTGTAAGGCCTTTGAATATTTCTTCCTTCAGTTGCCCACTCTGGTTTGAGCCCTTAAAAATTGCAATGTACCACTACCCAAAGTTTTAGTACAATTAAAAGAAAGATAGTGAAAGTGGTGTAATAGTGTAATTTAAAAAAAGTGGTTTTAAGAAGCTATTAGCAACAACTGTCCTTGATTTCTAATTATTACTCTCTAACAATAGATTCAGATTCAAGGCTAATCTAATTAGATTTACATGTAAAATAAGACTCTTTGATGTGTGGCTGCATGATATGCTTTGAGTAATTGTTTTCTTTAGGCAGGTGCATCTAACTCTCCAGAAAAAACCCCCAAAAAAACTGGCACATTTATGTTCAGAAGTCAACACCAAAGAGGCACAGTGTACAGTCGCTGTGATTAATTAGCAGTCTTGTCGTGTAGTGTAACAGTTCACCCGGCTCATCAGAGGTCTCCCATGTTGGAATTCAAATGAGCCAAATGAATGGGAGGACCCGCTTGGGGAGACAGAGAAAAGCAACAGGGGGTATGGGCACAGCATCAGGGTCGAATAGAGAAGCTTCAATGTATGTCTGTATACCCACTGCCTGTCCACACAAGGCTTTTAGCAGTGTGCCACTGATGGACATTCAAAGTTCACAATAGGGAGCCTCCTCTCAAAGTGGAACACTGTCGAGCCAGTTGAATGTTCTTTTTAAAGGAAAACCTCCAGGGAGCATTCAACATTCTATTAGCTTTTGTTTTGAAATATGTTTTTTGCTATGATTTCTGAAAGTGTATAGCCTCATTGAAAGGCACTGCCTCAGGGCAGCATGGTATAGGAATGCAAATTTAGGACACTGTAGTTGTGTATTGGACATATAGAGGGCAGTAGTGGCCTGCAACTACACATAATTGACCAATGTGGTCAACATTAACAGATACATATTTAAATATGAGGACAACTGAATATGGAAACTCACATAGAAAGCACATTTTGACATTTCTAGAAAACAAATATGATTTTATACAGAACTTATAAATGACTAAGGATTCTTATAATAAAAGGTAATACTCCAGCCAACCAGGAATAAAGGTCAACTTTGTGTGTAAAGTAGTAATTTACAAACAGCAAGTTATAATTGCCTCCTCATGTCTTTGCTGTGGTTTGTAGAACATCCAGTAAATTATCTGAAGCAGCTATTTGCTTGTCCATTCTTTTTCGTAAAGTTATGAAACACACACACACACACACACACACACACACACACACACACACACACACACACACACACACACACACACACACACACACACACACACACACACACACACATCCACAGCTCATCAGGAGTCTACTTCTGAGGAATGATCTGGCGGCATCTTGAGTGGCAGCTCGCCATTGCGTTGCACTCGAGTGGTCACCGACACTGCCTGATTGCAGGAGGTTGCCCTCTCATATTTCCTCAAAAATCTCTGGCCACTATCCCAAATTATCTGTCCAGCCGAGCGCGCCAGCATGAGAAAAAAATAACACCCTCCTCTGGCTTCTCCACTGCTTGAAAGCTACTTGTTAGTCGAGTGTATTCTGGGATGACTGGCAATATGCCATGAGTCCTGCAATGCAAAGCCATGCATGCAAGCACCTGAATATAAAACAGAAAGACACATGGCCCATGAATAAACACAACATTTTAGTTGTATTTATTATATTTTAAAATGAGCATGCTTTATTTTACTGATGGATGGAACTCCAAAATTAAGTAAAATGTTATTTGATTGATTGATTGACAATTGATAATCGATTAAATTGAGCAATAATTTGCTCCTTCATTCAAATTTAAATTATTTATTTAAAAAATTCTGTACTTCCAAAAGTATTTTATATCTATTGATTACATTTATATCAGCATGCAGCTATAAGGCATTTGCTAATGACATGCTAGTGTCAATAAAAATTCTCAACTGCAGCCTTTCAGCAATCGGTTTCATTTAAACTATACTCCACTACTAATAGAACCCCCATATATTATGGTAGNACACACACACACACACACACACACACACACACACACACACACACACACACACACACACACACACTATCCTGTGGCTATAATGACACACTAGATTCACAGTAGACATACTAGTTTAAGAGCTAACATGTATTATTTTTTCTATTTATTGTGAGGCCTATGTGGTAGGACTATTCGATTGCTCTTAGATCGGTAGATAGGTGCGTGCCTCATTTTGTGTGTGGCAAGCAGGAGGAAAAAGTTTTTTGAGAAGTGGAAAAATTGTTTTAAAGGCAACAAATATCGACTCAAGGCCAGCAAATATGGATTGAAACAGATTCATTTCATTAAAGGTAAAACATGTTTTGAAATGATTAAGTTAAGTTTTTTCAATAAATATAAATTTTGAACTTGAATGCTCAGTTGCCAGACTTAAGACAAATGGCAATCTATGCTGCTGGATCCCTTATCCTACTGCAACTGCTCAAAAAATTATTTTCTCTCACTTCTGATTTGATGCAGATTAGGTGTTGGCTTGCAAAAGTTAAATATGTGAATGTTAGTTAGTAGGGAAGGTTATTAAATTTCAAAAAAATGTTAAGACTTGTAAGGCATTTTGCATGACACTTGGTAAAACATGTTTCTAAAAACAAGGTGCAGACCTTCAACCTTTTTCAGTTAAACCTATTAAACTATTAATCTATTAAACTAAGGTGATGTTGATGTGGCTCAAACCAATATTTTTAATCAACTAATGCTTCTAGTTTCATCTTACTTACTTGTGTTTTAAACAGATTATAGAAATTTCACACAAAGTAAATTTTTGTCAGCTATGTTAAGAATTAATTGTATTATCTAATTTCTGTAATTACAATCCTTTGTACATTAGCCATAGTGTTACAAACTTGTGTCTAGCTACCACTTTCTGTTGTATGTATACATTACCTTTCTTCCTTGTGGTCAGCTGCTCTAGAGTGTCTGGTCATTCATTGAGCCTATAACCTCCATTGATTTAGATTCAAATTTCTATAATGGATGCTTTTCTCTGGGCTCCCCATGACATAACTGGGATGTAATTCATGGGAATGGAGGAGTGCTGCAGGTCTACAGAGACCCCAAATGGTGAAAAAGCCTTCTGGTCTTCTTGACGCAAATCATTGATGGTAGGTAACCCCTGCCTGATTCTTTGCTCCATCGAGGGCGGAGGTGAATGAAGCCAGTGTGACCCTTTGACATCCTAGCAGGGACCCTGTAATCCAACGCTCGTCAGTGCTAATCCAGAGCTTCACAGCCACAAAGATCCCAGCAACACGTCCTGCCATAGCTAACATTCCCTGGACATTGATCAGTTTGTAAAAATGTCAGTACACAGACGAGTGGAAGAAAATAAATTGTTTTGTTAGTTAACTTATCTTTTGATTTTAATGGGGAAATTTTTATTCGACAGTGTCAGCCTCTAATTGGCTGCCCATAGTAAGTCAAGGGTCAGTTCACCAACATCTGAGTTAGTCTTTCTCTTTTATTCTCATGTTGGCAAGTTTCCATGAGAAATGCCAAAACACTTGAGAGGAACTTGCTTTGAGATGCTTTAGTATGTGAGTTCCAGGTGGGCGATGACATTAATCTGCTGTAGTCTTATCATACAAAAGCAGATTTTTTTAATGGTTTACGTTTTAAGTTCCTAATTTGTTTAAAGTTTTCTGATCTTTCCTTTCTTGTTTTCCCCCTTGTATTGTCATCTTAAAATACCAGTCTTGAGCTGGATAAATAACCCAAGGCAGATTGGAGTGGTTTCTCTAGTTTCTCACAATGAGCTTCTATGAAGCTTCAAAGCAGGTCTAGACCTCAGCTTTGAGGTCTTGAGAATATGCTCAGCTCCCAAATGACAAAAGACCCCCACAGGTGGTTTATTTTTCAAACTATAAAACAATGCCCCACCTTATTTGTTCCTCACTTTTTCTTGAAAACCTGTTAGGACATGTTGATGGATGAGGTTAAGGGCTACACAAAGAAGGTAAAGAAGGGCATTAAAGGGTTTGATACATTGACAGATGCTGTAATGTCTTTGTTTTTTATGTTTGCTTGTGTGGTTTTTGTTGGCTACATTAGCATGTAAATACATTTTTTAATACATAACACAAATACAGTGCAGAATATTAATATTCTCATGTTAATTTTAGAACTTTTGCCATTTGCTACAGCACACATTAATAAAAAGAAGTACAAAAGTCCTGTAATAGAAAACAAAGTTATATTTTTAGGGCTACTGTCAATAATTTATCAGTTGGTGGTCAAATATTTCCATTGTGTGTTCCCTTTCAAGTGCATTATCTCTCAAAATCTTTTTTTATCCATCATTAAAATAGTGGGTATACAAAAGAAAGTAGAATTTAAGTCACAACTTCTCAATAGCCCAGGATTGTGTTTTCTTTGTGGTCAAGTCATAAATCTTATAATCACACCCGAGAAGCACAAATATTGAGTTTCTATTCATTGTAGTAATGACTGAGAGTTTATCATGCAATTCATCCTTCCCAGTGTCTAAAACCATAGCCTTTTTAGGTTGTGCATTCATTACACTTGGAGTTTATATCTGCCAAGTTCTTATAAAGTACACCTAAAATGCTGAGTCTTCTTAATTCCATGGATTTATCCTTTATCCATAGGAAAAACTGTAGGTGGCAATGTGTAGTGGACTATAAATAAGAACAAAGGAGAATAATGGTGCCTGAGGATGATAAGGAGGACTGAGCACATTCACTACAGATTTAGTCCATGGATTATGCTGTACAACAATAGTGGACAGGGTGCATATGTGTGTGTTTGTATGAGAGCTACAGCAATAAATGGTTCTCTGTTGAGGCTGCCCCCCATCATGATATATGGGGAGTCTATTCTTTCAGATTTTTGTAAGAAAACAGCACTAGTAGTCTGACCTTTAAAAAAATCAAACACCAATTTAAATATGTGATGAAGTCATTTATACTCAAGATTCACATGCTATCTTAGTCTTAGGCTTGAACTTAAGTTACAGTTATTACAGGTGATTGTATATGAGGGACCCCCAACATTTCACTTGCTGAAAAAAATCCAGAAAAAAACTATTCAGTTAATGTTAAATATAGAATATTTATTCCTAAATTCAACACTTGACCTCACTAATTACTCACAACCTAGGTATCAGTCATGCCATTTAGTTGAGAGGACACATTCAGGATATTTATTATAAACTGTAAAATCTTGAGAACACACAATTAATTAAGTTAAGTATGGTAGATGAGCTAGGAAGTACATATTCAAAACCTTTGTAGCTGAGACCTAGTTGAGGGTCTGTCTGTCTTTCACAAGACATGGGCCAATGGTATATGGTCACCAGACAGGAAAACTGAACCTGGCCTCCTACTCAAATGAGACAGTTGAACCTTAAAGGGACCAGAGCTAAAATCTTTCTCAACCCAAAAAGTTTAAAATGATGGACTGCTGCCATATCAAAAAATGTGTAGGAATTACATTTATCTGTAACATTCTGGTTAATTGCATACTGGCCCAACTGGAAAACAGAGTAAATATTGTATTTAATTGATCACACCCTGCTGTTCCTTTTTCACTGGGTCAGAACATGATATGTATCTACTAATAAACTACATATTTCTTACAAGTGCAGAATATATGAACAACCAACAATTTGGTGTTAGGATCTCCTGTGTTTTCTGATCAAGAAGTTGCTTGCAGTACAACTAACCTTTGAGATGAACAAACTACAAAGATAGGACCAATGATAGAAAATAAAGAAAAATACTTTTCCTTTCAATTTCAACATGGCAACTATTGGTGCAAATTTCATAAAGACTGACAAAGGTGCTAATCTGGTAATGTGTGCATGTGTATTTGTATGTTAAAACTATGCTTCCCTCAAGAATAGGTAAGATTTTTTTCAGCAGGTTTCAAGTCAGTTTACATTCGTGGAAAAGCCTGTCACATAATGGAATGCTTGTAGATGCTCTGAACAGGGGCCCAATTTCCAATTACGTGACTTAGCTGCCATGTAAGTCTGAAGGTGTTTTTATAAACCAAAGCACACAGTGTTGCCTACAGTTCCTTCTGTTACAGATCTAGGGAGGAGTCGTGGGAGTCAACATCATGCATGCAAGTATTGTTTCTCTGCCGTGTGGCCACCTTCACCTTTGGGAAGCTGATCATAATTGGTGAAAGCTGCTGTTCGTCAAGCTGCAGAGATATTCTGTTTGTTTCCTATTTGTTTTATTTTGTTATGTTTAATCCTGTTTCCTTTTTTGTCTGCTGTGACATCCCCTCGGTAATGAAGCAAACGTACATGAATGTGAATGTTTAGTGGTGGTCAGAGGGGCCATATTGGCAGCTACATTTCTGTCAGTCTGCCCAAGGGGAGCTGTAGCTACAAATGTAGTTTACTACCACCGGTGAGAATGTCTATGTATGAATGAATGAATGAATGAATGAAT
>JANJYP010009279.1:0-14117 GCA_024605115.1 Rastrelliger brachysoma | reverse complement strand
TTCCCTTCCTCTTTTCTCTTTTTCCTCACTCCCACCCCTCCTTTTTTACCTCCCTACCCTCCAGACACACATAGACTATCCCTCCTTTTTCCCCCACACACCTCCAGCACCACCGCCAGCACTAGCACCAAGGATCTACAAGCAGCTTCCCCCTCCTGGAACTCACACCAGCCCTTTGGAGGGACCCTTATTAGTTTTATCTCCACCTGCCTCCGCCCTGATTCAGAGGCGGAGAGAGAATGTACCTCTATCTATTCATAGGCTGAGATGAGTCAGTGCTTTCAAGCATACAATATATAGGAGGAGAGGGGAGGAGATACAGACAGAAAAAGTACATATTTCGGGCAGTGGTTAATTACAGCGTCACAGCCCTTTACAGTAAAAGGATCAAAGGCGTGCTGCCCTTTCTCGCCCAACCCAGCTACTCACATCTTTAGCCTCTTAACACCACAATTTCATTCTTCAGTTGTTTGTCTGTCCAGTAACAAACCAACCGTCTCTCTCAGGGGGGCGAGACAGTCCTGCAAACAAACGTTCACAGATTCAGATCTCGCAGCACCCAGCGCGTTCCTGTGAAAATATAATGCAGCGACATTTCACTTTGTCTTTAACATGCTTACTCACCGTATCATCAGAGTGTCATTCAATTCTGTGGCCAGCAGCATTTTAATCGATCACCTATTCCATTAATCGCTCCGCATTCATTTCGTTTCATTAATTACCATTAACAAACTATTGCAGAAAACTGTGGCAGCCTTTGCATCAGATTTTTTTTTTACAGTGAACAGCCAAATAGAGAACATGTGTCTTGATCATCCATGTTATTAGCTTCATGTAATTGTATCAGCTTATCACAACAAGTTCATTATGGTATATTGATTTTTAAAACACCACGGAACATTAAAACACACTTTAAAATGGCAACAGTATGATGGAGAAAAATGGAAACATTTTCAAGTTATTTTCTTAAAAGAATTTATGGATGCTGACAGAAATAAGTTTTCTTCCTGTCCCATATTTTCTTGAAAAAGCACAATTATTATTATTGATGTATTTTGGACCATTTATATCTTTTATTTGAATTATCATAACAGTAGGAGTTAATTGATCACGATGCTCATGAATATTCACAAGCATAACCATGCATGTTCGCTACTGTAGACTCCTCTGGTTTTCTCACAGTTTTTTTTTTTTGACAGTGTCCTGGAACAAAAATCAAACGGCTGTTGAATCTGCTGCTGAGCGGAAATACCTGTGTACTCACTGAGACTTGAGGTCTGTTTGTTCAGTGTCACTTGGCACCAAGAGCTTGCAAATGGAGAGGTAGAGTTTGAGAAAGGAGGATCACTGAGTCACCCTGCATGTCTGGTCACATCAGTGCACAGATGCACAACTTCAGCAGGTCTATTCTTCAAAGTGACTTTGAAACGAGCAGAGAAAGGAGTATGCAGTGCAGTGTAAGCAAAGAAAATAAAGTGGAGGTGAATGGACCAGAGGAGACGTATAGATAATCCAATATATCATTAAACTTTGTTGAGTAGGTAGTGAACAAAGCTGTGCAAAAATTTAGACTAGTTCAGAGTATTTGCTTGGTCTGTTATTAATAGAAGAATATTTATTAATGATTCCCTCTGTTTGATAAGTGTATTTGCGTATATTTTAGCATGATTCTTCCTAGTTGTGTGCGTGGACCAACAATTACACAACTTAAAGTTCAACCCAGCGTGATTTGACAGCACACTGCTTAGCATGCAGGTAGCATATTCATGGATGTAGTCTCACCGGTTAAGCCACTCTGGCTACTCATCTTCATGTAGTGTATCTGCGGTCGTCATTATTAAAATATGCAGTGTTATCCTTGTATTTAAACGATATCACATCTTCCCCCGTCCCCCCTCCTCTGCCTTCTACTGTCGATTAGAGAGCTACACACGTACTCATAGAGTTGCGGTTACATCTAAGTAACTATTGCTGTTGCTGCTTTACTAGCATATACATTATAAAGGCACCAAGAGTTTATCCACACTTTTTTACTGTAAGCTGATAAATGAAAAGATTTATTACCCATCTCTAGAAATTTGAAACACATCAATTTAGCGTCCAGTATTTTTACCCCCGCCGTTCCTCTTTTACATCTCCATTTGATTCAGTTAACACTTTTTTTTTCTATTTTTCTTTAGTTTCTTCACAATTTGTCTCTCTCTCTCCAGACCTCTTTTCAAATTTCACCCTTTTCTTTTTTTTCTGTTTGCCCTTGCTTTGTCCATGCTCTTCCTCACCCATGGCCTCTTATGTCTAGAAAATGTTCCAAAAGCCTGTCTAAATGGAAGAAGAGAGTCAAGAAAGAAAAGACAAGAACGGAAAGAAATGAGGAGAATAGAGGGCTTGGAGAGGTAGAGGTAGAGATNGAGAGAGAGAGGGAGAGAGAGAGAGAGAGAGAGAGAGAGAGAGAGAGAAGACAGGAAGAAAAGGAGAAACAGTTACAGAGAAGGAGACAGGGATGTGGAAGAAGAAAGGTGTGAGTGAATGTGAGTGTGCTCGCTCAATTACTCACCAGCGCTGTGCCAAGCTGGCCCTCATCAGAGCCACATGCTGTTATACACACACACACACACACACACACACACACACACACACACACACACACACACACAGTAGCCTATACATCAGACTAATATGCTGAGATATGTTCCTGCCGACCTACAGCATGAAAATTATTCAACTTCCACACTATCTGTGTTGATTCTGGACACACACACAAAGATGCAATTACATAAACTCCACTGACCCATCTGACTGTACACACACTCATAGAAAATATCTCTTCAATATCTGAACACGGACAAAACCCCAAATAGCCGTACGTGTTCCAGGTGACGATCCAATCTATTCAGGTGTCAGACACCGTTTCAGTCAGAGGTGACCCTTGTTAGCGCGCAAGCTATTCACCCCCAGACAGATGCCAGCTGGGGAAAAAAGGCCAGCAGACCACCATCAACACCCCTGCCTGTTTGTGCACTACCACACAGGTGGATCATCATAGGAAAGGGAAAATGTAGCCGTGTGCGCAGTAAATGTGTGACAGTAGAATTGCACAAAGTTATCATTTATCTATCTGTACATTTCTAATTGCAAGTAAAAGTTCTATTTTAGCCTGAAACACCATCTGTTTTACAAGCAGTTCATATATTTGATTATTTAAAAAAAAAGAACATTATATTTGCTTTCTTTTGAGAAGCCGGCTCCTTGTGCTTATAGATTAATCATCACAAAATCGTTCCTGGGGTTGAATGTAAAAAAAAAAAAAAAAACAACAACACAAGAAACACATAAAAGATCTTTTTGCTCAACCCCATTCTGTCTTGTTGCATCTCTCCCTCTCTATTTTTTATCTCAACCGCTGCATGCGCTCTCCTTCTCTCTCTGTCTCTGTCTCTGTCTCTGTCTCTCTCTCTCTCTCTCTCTCTCTCTCTCTCTCTCTCTCTCTCTCTCTCTCTCACTCTCACCCTCTCTTTCTCATGTCATGTGAGTTGAGGCGAGCTCCTGTGATGAATGTAAATGTTGCCCCACCCCTCCCTTGTTCCCCTAAATTACAGCAAACACCACCTCCTCTTTAGTCTTCACTCTCTCTGTCTGTCTGCATTTACCCATAACTCTGCAGTTCGTCCTCGCACATCGACCGGCGGGCAATCTGCCCAGCTTTCAGCATCCGTACAAACACAGTTAGAGATACAGTACACAGACATATGAGTCAGACATGGCGAATAGACAGTACTGTGCGACCAAAAATACACCTCCAGCATGCATGATGCTTACTCCGTAGATACTTTTTACTACAGTTTGAAAGCTTGTCCTGCCAACACAGCCTGAATATACTTGGCTCATTCTCTGCGCTCTTGCATTGATCATCAGCAGGGAAATGGTAGAATCTAATATTTCTGTGTTTGAATATATTCATCAGTGGTTAGTTTTTCTGGATTTTTGGCAGGGTGGAAATCGCTAATGTGATGTCGTGTAGTATGGCGATGTTAAAATGTCACTGGCACAGATCAGACTCAGAATGTAGCAGTAAAAGGTATTTAGAAGATTATTTAGACTTGTAAAACTATGTGAACAGTTCATTGAAGTAACCCTAGAGCTGCAACAAGAGCTATAACAGTTAGTTGTTCAATCGATAAGCGGATTGACAGCAAACTAAGTGGATTATTGAATCATTTTAGCGATTTTAGCAAAAATGCTAAATGTTTCCTGAATGCAGCTTCTCAAATGTGAATATTTGGGATTTCATGATCTCTAAGAAAATATTATTTTTCACTAATATCTGACATTTTATACACAAAATGATCAGCAGAGAAAATAATTGGTAGCTACAGTCCTAAAATATGACAAACTACTCCCATGGATTAGTTGTAATGATAAATGGAAGTAGAGCTGTCTTCTTTGTAGCTTGTGATATATGCTTTATGCACCCTAAACAATGTCAAAAGCCCATGACACACAAGTTGACAACTTGTAGCGTTTCTGTTTAGTCAGGAAAATGGAGCACATGATGCACTCTGCAGTGGGCACTACACAACACTGTCTGATTAGTTTATGCCTGTACATACTGAATGAACCTGGTGTCCCATAAACTCAATGCACCAGGCCCATCACCTCTGTGTTTATCTGTGAGAAGCCACATCATAAAACAACGTCTCTGCTCAACTGACTTCATCCACTGTGACATTTAATGAAATAAGTTGAAAACAGGGAAATCATAAAACACGACAGAAGTTTTAAATCATACTCACCCGAAAAAAGTTCTTGATGTTTCGGATATTTATTCATTTCACTTTAAGTCAGTATTATATATCAGAATATCAAAATGGTCTAATAATCTCATTAAACAGATAAGATATTTGTGATGCCATAAACATCATTATCATCATCATTATTACCATGCAACTGGACATTTTATTGTTTGTCATCTCATTATCTTTATCACCATTAGCATGTTCAATATCATCAGTCATCATCGTCATTATTATAAGCAATATAACAACCCCCACCGGGCATTGTGTTATTTGCATTAGTTCTTGTATTTCTTCTGTCACATCAGTCCTCTGTCAGGCTCTCGTTTGGTAGACTGGAGCCTTGGCTGCCCTGTTCTCCACCAAAGACTGATTTGCATTAGCAAAGTCAAACAGGCTTAATAGACTTTTATTGGCATGAGGCGGCTGGGCGCTGAGGGGGACTTTTAAACAATGCAATATGCTAATAAACAGAACGCCGTGTACCAGGACAACAACGAGCACAACAACAAGAAAACAGTTCCATACACATGCAAGCACCCAGCATCCATGTGTCTGCATCACTGAATCAATTATGCATTTTTCAACATTTTTTTTAACGCATTAAACACCTTTTAATGTTGTTTTTGAAGACAGGAACAGGGAAGATGGGAGATAAACCTCAGGTCATTAACCATATCTAAGATTCATGACATGGTAATCTTTGTAGTGTTTTAGCATCGTGCTGCACCCACAGTCTTTATATAGTTCCTCTAAGTTATGCCAAGGTTATTTTGTTAAATATGAATGTGAAAGTAATGGTGTCAGACCTGCGCTCTCACATTGTTCTGGATGTATTCCTGTTGATAGTTGCACCTACCTGCGACATGATGCACCTCAAATTTGATCAAAAAGTACACGCACTGCAGCTCAACTTTTATATGAGGAAGTGATGCCTGCAACAAGTGTCCGAAAAAAGGGAATTTGTCTCCACCTGAATGATTAANAAATTTGATCAAAAAGTACACGCACTGCAGCTCAACTTTTATGTGAGGAAGTGATGCCTGCAACAAGTGTCCGAAAAAAGGGAATTTGTCTCCACCTGAATGATTATATCCTTTTTAAATGCCCCGTCTCTAGTCTACAGTGCTTAAAAAGAGTTATAGATCTACTTGCCTTTCATTGTCATTATGAGCATTTATCCATTTATTTACTGCTGCTGCTTTTTTTCTGTCTAGATTCCACATGCCAAAAGATGTGTACACACACACAAACACACTTTATTATTTGTGCACAAATGAATTTGATCTTACAGATTTAGTGTGATCCTTGTCCTTGCTTTTTTTTGGACAAGCTGCATGATCTTTAGTCTTTAGTCTGTCCTTTATATTCACTGCACGACTTCGTAGTTGCCCTCTGTCGCTTGGTTTTTGGCAGCACTTTGGGGTGTAAATACGTTGCTTTGCTTCCTGTACTGGGCCACTGTCCTCTTGGTGGACTTAGCTTTATCAGCCTTATCTTTGAAGTTTTTGATCATGTTTGGTTGAAAATTGTGCTTACATTTGAAGTTTGCACACAGCTAGATCTTTTTGTGGCATGAATAAGCTACTGGTCAGTTGTTCTTGAAATAAAACAAAAAGAGCTTGCTAGCTAACTATTCTATGTTTTCACAACTGCTATAATGTTGTGTTTATTGGCAGATCAGAGGGGGCAGGAGAGGGGGGCACAAGAGGCCAAGTAGTATATTAAAGGCCAAGTATATTAAAAAAATAAGGGCCTCAGCTGTCACTATTTGCACAGGTGCTACATAGGCTGTCAACCCCTTTGTACAGCAAGATATATTTGAACACATGAAGCAAAAATGAAACAGGTGAAACAAACAAGCAAAACATCTGGCAAGATCTGGAAAAAATGCAAGAGAGAAAGAAGACACATTTTGCCCTCACAATAGTTTAAATTTGTCCTTGGGTTGCTGCAGTCCAGTTAGTGAATTCTATGTTGTGGCTGTTTAAGAAGAAAATATCTTTGAGGGATGGAATGAAAGCCTGCTCTTTTCCCTGTTTCAGTATGTTGATAGTAGAGATCACAAAAAGGTTTCATGCTCTGTTCATGAAAGCCCTCCTGCATGGAGGTCGTTATCTTCTTGAAATATGACAACATCACGAAACAGGCGCGTTTTCACCTTGGGGTGTTATACAACATCTCCATATACAGTACATTCTCTGTTATGTGACCATGCAAAGCAATCACTGCATCAGATAGATTGCAAATTGTATTACTGGTTCACCTTTATAAAGTACATACAATAACTAGAGAAACTAAAATAAATAGGATAAATAAAAATAGAACAGAGCCTGGACATATAACCATGACTATAATATGCTATTTACTGGTTATACAGTGTTCAATGATGATCCAAATGGCTCCCTCAAGATGGCTCCCTGTATATTTTAGACCACCATAAAATTCCACAAATGGCAGTAAACCCTGAGCCTTGTTTTCAGGAGTCCAGCACTGTATATAACAATCCCACACCTCAATATTTACATGCAGTTCATTACCAATCGTGGAGCAAGTAAATGTGCCATTTTTATTAACAAGGCAGAATATAATGGAGGCTGAAGTAGTGAATGAGTGTATCGTGTGACTGACTTTTATGCAGGAGACTGGAGTTCACTGCGTTTTGCGATGGATGTAATCTGCAGTTTTGCAGAATCGTCAAATATTTATAATGTTGAAATGCCAATCTGTACTGCAGCTTGTTTTGAGGGCTGTGCACTCTGGGGTGCTGTTGCAGGTTTTTGAATAAATCGTGCAGTCATTGTCGAGACTGATGCTACAGCTTCCTCTGCTGTTAATGCTGTGTATCCATTCTGCATACAACAAGCTTGAGGGCTACATTAGTCATAACAATCTAAATCACCAACACCACAAGTATCATTTAGTGAGTTTTAAATGTGGCAATAAGCATTTATATCTTAATAAAAAGGAGATGTCTGCTGTAGATGATATGGGGTTATCGGCTTCCTGTTTGCCTCCAGCTGCTCTACTCTTAATGCTAAATTTTGGAAACTTGTCTTCCACAGTTGACCAGTGGAGCAAACAGCCACAGGCGGGTGGTGATTTGTTACTGTCCATCCATTAACCTCCATTTCAGTAAATAACTTGTGTACTCAGTCATGTGTTCATTGGCCAGTCTTTACATCAAGTCTTGAAGCTTTGTTTGTTGGGTCAAGCTGTTTCAAAATGTGTTTCCGTAATTAACCGCTAATGCTAATGAGCGTTGCTACCTTGTTAACAATTGAAAATCCCAATCATTATATAAGCACCTATTTAACTTTGCTGTTGTTGCTCTGACAGTTCTAACAGTGAGGAGAAAATTCTGGCAGCATTTGATCCAAGGTCAGGAGGGGGACACACAAGGCTTCGGGGGCGGCAGATTTAACCACTCAGCTATCTCTGGGCACAAGCATCACTTTTCACTGTTTTACACCCTGCAGGAGTTTGTGTTATCAACAAGACTACTCACCCATATCTGTTTTAGCACCTCACTATTTTCAAAATAATTTCTCACGCACGTCTTCCTGCTGACTTATGCGGCAGTATCAACCGCGTCAACAGAAGCGTTCGTGCCGATGATGGATAGTCATGAAAACATGCAGTTCACACAGAAACATGCCTTAAACACACACACGCACACACACTGCTCCTACTCACACAAGTGCATACTGCTGAAACCCACAGCAGCGCTCCAGTAGTCCATGTAAAAGCCTGCTTTTCATATACACAGTACATTTTGTACATTTTGTACATAGGGTTGCACCTGATCCATATGGCTGCAAACAGCTTTGCAGCTCTTTATGAGACTAACAGCCTGTCTCTGCATGGAGAGAAACAACACCTCCCGTGCCCCAGAGCTGCGCCGAGGGTTGGGGATTGTGTTGCTTCCCATACTGGTATCAACATCATGACTCTCTGTATCAGAGGGCCTTATAAAATTAAACCCCTCTGCAGATGACTTTATAGTATGAGCCCGCAGGTGAGTCACTGTGTGTTCTGGCCGCAGAGTTCAAGATCACTCTCAGGCATAATTCAGTTCTGTACCGAGTATAACTTCGACCAATTTTTCCATCACAAGGTTGGAGGGCATATGATTAAATGTAAATGTGATAGCTAAGATTTACTGTGCAGGGATTTCATTTCAAAATGCTCTAGTAAGCTATAGTAACCCCTGATATGTTTTATTTTCATACCATTACTTTAAAAGCACTTGCTGCTTTTTTTTCCTTCCCACTCTCATTTTGGAATTAAACCCTTTTAAACATTAGTATGTTTGATCTCGTTTTAGCAATAAGGAGTGAAAAAAAACACCCAACAAATCACATGTTATTCTGAGATGAAATTCAGTGACATGCAGGAGGTTATGAGCAAACTCTGTTTGGCTACTCAGCCCTGCAGTGGAAACTAGGTTATTGTCTCCGATGCCCTGGAGCAAAGCAGAGAGCGAGCAACATGCCTGCTGCCTACAGTAATATCAACATGCTGTCTAGTATCAGGGCTTAGAGAGTGTAATTGTGCACATTGCACACTTTTGCAGCTCATATCGCAGCATTACACAATGGCTGCCTACTGTAGGTTCTCTTAACTTTCCTCAAGCTTTGACTTTTCAGAGCCAAATTAAGTATTTGCAGTCATCCTCAACAACTATGGCCCTACTTAGATGAGGTGCTAGAGCAGTTCACACCTGCTTAAGCAGTATCACTTCCTGTCTTGCAGGTCTTTTAAAATGTATAATTAATGATGCAGATCCCAACTCTTTCACTGTATCACTGCTGTCAAACCCATCAAGATGCTGATCACTGGGCGATGATGCAAGTGGTCAGCAGGACGCCTTCTGTATAACAAACTATTGACATGTCTTCTGAATACTAAAGACAAATGTTTTTGGCTTGACTCTTTTTTTTATCGACTCCATTTTTTTTCTCCATTAAACATGAATATTTCAAGAAAGAATAGGTTACTTCTGCGGGTCTCTCCGCTGCTGTTTTGACCTTCACGCTCCTCACTGTAGACGACTTGGTATGCTGGCGACGTACAAGTTTAATCTTTACCTCTCGTGGCTGTTTTCTCACATTGCTTTTGATAAGAGAGAGTGCTAATGCCTTAAATTTTTTCGCCAGAGAGCTTCCAAAGTCCTCAAGCGGTGCATGAGGGCATCGGCAGAATACGGGGAGGGCACTCCTTCGTCGAAAGCCTCATGATGGGGCCTCACAGCTTAGCTCAAACGCTACGATACTCGTGTTATATAGGAGCCGCAGCAGGATTGCTTGCAGGTGTGAGACAGATTAGTATATGTCTGTGTTAGCTCGAGTTCCTGTGTGGGCAGTGGGGAAGTGGCAGCAGAATATGTGTTGAGTTGAATGGGGGGAATAGAGCACTGTGTGGGTGGGTGCATATATGTGTGTCTCTGCGTGTGTGTGTGCACACGCTAGTAGTTTATCTCGAGTGCTTGTGTGTGTTTGTTAGTGTCGTCGGATGTATACATGTATGCACTGTATGTGACTGTTGTGTTTTTGTGTGTATCGCTGTTCCATCTGTGTGTTTGCATGCTTGTGTGTGTGTGTGTGTGTGTGTGTTTGTGTGTGTGCTGCACACAAGCAGTGAGTGGCATTCTCTTTTTGTTCCCCACTAATGGCATCCTTAGCAGGGCTGTTACGATGGAAACCACGTTGCCACGGAAACGCAGCCTGTCTCTGTGAATTAGAAGTATTTCATTCCCTCTCTTAGNCTCTCTCTCTCTCTCTCTCTCTCTCTCTCTCTCTCTCTCTCTCTCCCTCTTAGCCTTGCTTCTTCTCCGTCCGTGTCCGTTGTCCCATCCCTCTTTCCATCTTTCTGTCTCCTCATCTCCATTTTTCTTCTCCTCCTGTCTTCACCCCCAAAATCCTGACAGGGCAGCAGCTGACACCTGAAGAGGTGTGCATGGTGCATGTACTTGAAAGAGTGACGGACAGACTGACAAGAGGAAAAAAAAGAAAGAGATAGAGAAAGAGTGAAAAAAGGAGTGGGTGTGGATTTTTTTTTTTTGTAAGATAAAAACGGTCTCAGAGCTTGAAGGAAAGGTGCACAGAGGGCCAGAGAGAGCGATGCGACTGAAGGGTTTCGGGGGTGGGACAGAGGAGAACTTAAGTGGGGCAAATGTTTGTATGAAAGAGCACACAGCAGTAAGACAAAAAAACCATTATGCTTCTATTCTTCTGAAAAGGGTTTCAACAAGATTTTGGAGATTTGCTCCCATTCCACTACAAGAGCATCAGCGAGGTGTTGGGCCATGAAGCCTGGCGCACAGTTGGCCCTCTGGTTCATCCCAAAGGTGTTAGATGGGGTTGAGGTCAGGGCATGCCAGTCAACTTTTTTTTACAGCAAACTGGGAAAAACTATTTCTTCATGCATCGGCTTTGTGCACACATGTCCCCTGAAGCTTTTCCTACAAAGTTAGAGGAACATTATTTTCTAAAATATGACACACTGTACACTACATTAAGATTTCCTTTAATTGCAACAAAGGAAGTAAACCCCAAATCATGAAAAATAGCCTCGGACCATATATGAGCCATATAGCGTATAATGTTAGGTTCACATTAACAGAAGAAAGACATTTAGAGAGCAGGGATGAAACATTGAAATGAAAAAAAAAGGGTCGATTGGAAAATAATGGATGAGATAGAGAGAATTAAAGGAGGCAAAAAGAGTTCGAGCCCTGCTCTACATATGGAGGGAATATAAAATAGGGTGAGAAAACAGAGACAAAGAGAAGTGGGGGAGGAACTGAGAGCAAGGAAGAGAGAGAGAGGGAGAGAGACTGATTATGTTTTCCTAAGTGCTTTCGGCATTATTGGAACTATACTGTTCTCCCAAACCAGGCAATTTGAATTAACATTGCAGGGAGAGTGATTGAGAGGGTGGGTGTTGAGGGGGGGATGTTGGAGAAGCAGGATGAGGGAGAGATAGTGGGAAAGAGGGTGGGAGGGCTAGGGAGTGGGGAGTGGGGGGCAAAAGGGCGGGTTGGCAGGGAGACAGGGGTAGAAAGAGAGTGAGGGTCTGGAGGGAGGACAGAGAGATAGAAAGAATAACTGGGTTCAAAAGTAGGACAGAGAGAGAGATGGCAGGAGACAAAGGGGAAAAGCGTGAGCGAGAGAGAGAAAGAGCATTCAGGGTTGAGAAGACTCGCAAGACGAGCCAAATTGAAAAAATCAACACGCTAAACTCTACTTTATAAATTCCAGCTGGGTGCTGTGCATAATAATCCATTTGGAGGATAATAACTTTAGAAATTCTACTTTAAATATTCATTCTAAATGCTGAATCGTCAGAGCAAAAATCCATTTGGGGAATACTAATAATCCAATCAGGAACAGGAGGAAAAGATAAAACAGGGGAGTGAGAGACAGAGGAGTAACTTGAAAGAGAATGGACAGATGGGTTTGGATAAAGTGCACATTATCACCAGCAGAGACGGATGGAAAGGACAGTTAAGGACACACAAGTGAAGAAGGTTGAGCGTGGGAAAAGTGTGTGTGTGTGTGTGTGTGCGTGTGTGTGTGTGTGTGTGTGTGTGTGTGTGTGTGATGTAAATAACATACAAAAAAAACGATGAGAGCGATGGAGACAGAGGGATGGAAGTGACGCATGTGCAGAAAGAGTGCAGATGGGAGGTAGGGAGACGGATGTGAATTGACAAAGCTGAAAGAACAAAATGTGTAACTATAGAGAGAAGAAAAAAAAAAAGTCATGCAAACTTAAACAAGGTTTGAAGCATTTGTCTGTTGTCTCCCTTGCCTTCACTCTCCGGTCCCTCTGGCGTCAGACATTATCCTCTCCTCTCTACCAGTCACTCCCTTTCACTCCTTCCTTCCTTTATCTCTCTCTCTTCCCATCTCTGCTCCTCCTCCTACGTGCCCCTTCTTCTTTCCCTCTCCCTCCTTTTATACCTGATTCCTGATTGAAGAGGAGTGACCCCTGCCCTACTGACTGCACAGGCCAGACAAATAAAGCAAACATTAAGTCAGGCTTTACGCTCCATGTGGAGCGCATTACTCTGAGGAGGACAGGGTGGCGGCCCTGATAGAAATGAAATGCCAATGATGGAGCACCTGCCTCTTTAGTCTAATGAGAATCCTGGTCAGGTGATAATTCAATATCGTTGAGGAGAAAGAGGCAGAGGTGGATCCGGGATGCTTTGCATCAGAAGAGAGATTTTTTTTTCTAGTTATCTGGGATTATATTTTTTCTGGGATTCCACAGATTTCTACGATAATCCTTGTTTTTGTTTCTCCACATTTAAAATAAAATATGTCTTTCAATTACGAGCCCCTACAAAATTCCCATGAACAAGATGGCATTGACTTTTCATGGATGAAATATCAAAAAAACAAAAAAAAAAAACAAAGAACAATATGTCACTTGTTTTTTGTGCTGTGTTTGTGTTTCATTGAGCATCTCCTGTGTTTGTCTGTCATGTCCCAGCTGGTTAGTTTCAGTTACGTAGAAGCTTTAAATAGATTGCAGTTTTTTGGCCATTGCACCTGCAGTTTGGACACAGATGTTTTTGGCCTCTTTGAAGCTCCTCATGTTGCTTTGAAAACTCACCTATCAGACAGCACATTGCCAGATCTCTTTTTATGACAGACAACGCTGCTAATTGACATTCAGTATAATACGACTCAGCTTTGTAGCAGGATTTGTAACTGTAGTTATATTAGATATTTGTTTTCCCCTTTGTACATCTGCAGTTTTTGATGGAGATTTTAAAGAATGGTGCCTGCATACTTTACCAGTACACCATTTTAAGCTGCAAACACTGGCATTCTTGCTTTTATAGTCACATTTTTGTGAAATCCAACATTTAAGAAAAAAATCTAACAAAGTCAGTTTTGCACATACTTTTATACACTGGAAAGATTCTTTCTTCCATGACTTCTTAATACTCAGCAATATGATTTTGTATTAATAGAATAAATTTGTTATGTCAGGACAAGTGTATGACAAAGAGTAATTTGCTAATTAATGCATTAATTGACTTATTTAATGACCCTATTAGCATATTGTAGTTGGTTATGCTTAATATAACTGTGAATATGCTGGGACAACGGGCAGTTCAAGCGTTTTTGTTGCTAATTATGGGGTAAAGTAATTAAAACAGAATGCATGCAGTATGTGTGCATGTGCACGTACATCACTATTATGTCACCTTGTTTACTGGACTGAAGCCAGCTTACCTGCTCAGTAAATACTGTTACTCCTCTAGCCCTCAGCTAGTGATTGTGCAATACATTATGGCTGCTACTGGAG
>JANJYP010009274.1:0-108610 GCA_024605115.1 Rastrelliger brachysoma | reverse complement strand
GTAATATTTGGCATCAACAAAAATTATTCATCCTGCCAACAGACAGTTTCAGTCTGAAGTGATGCACATCTGCTCTGCTCATGATCAGACTTATATAAANACACACACACACACACACACACACACACACACACACACACACACACACGGATATGATGCAGGGGACTTTTATGCAATAGCTTTCTCACTGATTGCACCTGACATACAGATGACATCCTGATTTATTTACCAACTTGAGGATGTAGACTCCTGCCTGAGTTTCAGCCGCTGTGTTTTCTCATCTCTCTCATTTGGGCTACAGAACAGGTCTCAGAAGAATTTATATCACAAAGTGTCGAAGCACAGACAACGTGCAGGTTTCTATGGAGACAGCACGTGTTGCACAATGGATCACTTCCGCCTAAGGAGATGCGTCAACAGCATTCTTTCAATTCTGAAATAAATAGAAATAACTGCAGCTCTCCAACTACAGTAGCTAACAATATCTAACTCAAAAGCACTGCACCTTCGTCATTTTAAAGCTCTTCCAGCCATGTAGAGCCATCATGTTTTAGTTTAATATCATTAAAGCATATTTTGAGAAAAAAAAACACAATTTAGAGCAGCTATACCAACTAAAACAGCACCACACAAAATAGATTTTCACAAGATTTCACAGATAGAACAGTGTGTGTGATGTGACAAGTCATTAAATGTCTGTGTGCAGCAGCAAAGGCTGATGAATCTCCTCTAACCACTGCAGCCTGAAGGCATCAGCCAGAGTGATAAAAGATCTTCAGAGTATTCCAATTAACTCCTGCAACAGCAGAGCCAAGAAATAAGAGCCAGAGAGAGAGCCCCATCCATTAACATCTACCCTTCATTATTCATCATCTCTGTGGCCACTGATGAATATGAGGAATGCACGCACAATGGAGAAAAGAAAGAAGAAAAACCATCACTATTATATGTGTTAATCCATGCGCATGGAGCTGCAGTTTTCATTTAAAGTTATTAGCTGCAGTTACACATTTGAATTATGATGATATTCTTAATTGGATGAATGACCAGATGATCATCTATTAAAAAGGGTCAGTGAACGTGATCCCACTGTTAAATCAATGCAACCACAACATAACCTGAAACAGTGGACACAACAGTCTCATCAGGTTCATTCAGGTGCTGTGAGTGTGACACACAGCAGTTGCCCAGTTCTCATGTTTAAATTTCCAGTTTTCTGAGCACTTTGATGACTTCTTCGCTTAATCCCGATGAGACTGATTTTGTCAGCCACTGTCTGCAAAGTTAAATCTTAACTTTAAATCAAATGGGCCTGTACAAATAAAGAAATCCTCCACCACTGATGAGCATGTGTGATTATTACTCAGTCCCAATGAGTTACGTACCCAGGAAGGAACTTCAAAGCTGACAGCACCGGTTATGTTTCAAAAGAGATTTTAAAAATTGCAAATCATGAAGGACTAAATTTTAATAGGGACTATAATGAATGAGTCAGAATCTAATGAGAAGGAGGAAAATGCTAAGAAAAATAAAAAAGCCTTTGCTGAATTGATAAAAGATTTTGGATGACAAAAGTGTTTCACTGATTTTGAGAGAAGCAGCAGACTATGCTAGAAAAGCTTTGCAGATATTGAGGGGTCATTATGCAAGTAAAGGGAAGCCATGCATGATTAGCCTCTACACAGATGTAACAACTCTCCAGAAAGCCAATGGGTATTTCAGACTACATCATTCATGCAGAGACAGCTATTACAGCACTGAGAAATGCTGAATAGACTTTTAGCAACATGTTATGATTCCGAAAGGTTTTCCTGAATCATTTAAGCCATTCACCATCCACATAACTAAAGGACTGCCTATTGGTCCAAATGCTCATTATTCTGAAATCCCATTAGTCTGAAAAATGTCCCATTGGACCAAAAACCCATTAGTCTGATGGCCTGTTTTCCCAAAAACAAAAGCCCCTTGCTCTAAAGGTCTATTACTCTGAAAATAAGTACTCTGGAGTTGCTGGAGTTTAGTGATTGCTGCCCTTACTACCTTCTGTTAAAATATTGCTCAGTTTAAGAGATTTGGGTTCCCCATTATACAGATATGTATAAATTGTGTGTATCACTTTGCATCACTTTGCTCCTGAAGAAAGACTTTTTAAATTAGAGTTATACTGAGTGAAACATGTTAATGAATTTAACAGAAGACCACGGTTACAAAATCTGCTTTGTCAGGTAATTAATATTACTAGTGTGATAACAGATGAAAAATGCAATGCCATAATTCATGATTAGGCATTCCAAGCAGACTAACTTTGACATATTTTGCCTTTAACATCTTAATGTATTCTTAAAATATAATTATGTTTAATGGTATAACAACACTGTGGTTAAGGTCTGGTAAGACTGGTAAAGACATTTGAAAGAAAGACATGGTTTGGTTTAGAATTATTACTTGCATATCAAGCTACACTAAGACAAAAAATTCCAGAGAGAGTGTTTAATTTTGCAGCAACGGGCCTCGGGAAGTTTTTCAAACTGTTGGGGTTTTGGAATAATGTGTTACCAGTCCAATGTCCTAGCATCCATGTTGCAGGGTGATAAGACGATAACTTTTAGTGAGGTCAGAGCAATGTCGAGGAGCTACAAAAGCACAGATAAGCTGAAAGTCAACTTGAACAATAACCCAATGAAGGCAAGATCCCAAAAAGGGCATGTCTCAAGTATGCACTGATGCAAACTGCAGATGAAAAAAGGAGACACGATGTAAAACTGACTAACTGATGATGAGAACCACATATTTTCATTAACTGAAACGGCTGATAGTTGATACAAGAGCAATTTACAATCGCAGGTAACAAGAAGTGAGGCTGTACACATTGATTTGGCTAGCCATATACATGCAGAGGCTAAAGCTGGGTTTGGATACACTCTAGCACCTACTGCTAGTTATTAAGGAGCAGTGTTTGTGTACATTCTGAAAGCAAAGAGTGACACTGTCAAAGCCGCTGAAAGGTTAAGTTGGCAGCTGGTTAATGTTGTATGAATCAACTCTTTGTTAATATTTTCTATCAATATGCTATAAAATCTCAAGCAGAAAACACCAAATGTGGTTAATTGATCCTCTCTCACAACTAACTGCAACCTTAACTTGATTAAGCAGTTACAGCCTTAAAAAAAGCGACACAGGGAAGTAAATGGTGCAGATCTCTGTGGCCTGTATGGATTTTAATAGTCTCTCACCCCCGTCTCTCTCCTTTAGCAAACACAGGTGTGTATTTGTGTTTGTGTGCACGTGTAATATACAAAAGGCGGAAAGAGGAGCTCTATTAAGAGGTACGATCAGAGGAAGATGGAGAGACAGAGACAGAGAGGGTTTTTTGTATCAAGGCTATGGCAAATAAGAGATCTCATTCAAACCAATTTTGTGCCAGAAGGTAATTTTGCTGTCACAGACGTCCTGCACTCTATGGATAATGGCCCACATCCAGGTACATTTGAACAGACTAGTGGCACATAACCAGCTGGATATGGAATGTGTGAGAAAACTCAGCATAGAGACACCATATGGTATAACCCACACAGAGTAATGATAATCATAAACTAATGGGAAAATGGTACAAGCAACAACAAAATGTGTTTCCTTGAAAATGGATTAATACAATTAAAAATGGTCTAAATACCATCGCTATTAATCTAGATTAGTGTTGTTTTGTTTTTAAAAATTCCTTAATTTAGTGCTATTTGTGGAAAAAGTGAGCTGCCATGCTGCCATGTTGTTTCATTGGTCCATCCACAGACTCCATAATTGGCTGCATTCGTGGTATGTGGTAAAAGCTACTGTGAATGAATTTCATCAAGGTGCTATCAGCACACACAAGGCACAGTTAATCATGGGAAGAGTCTGGCCCTCACTGATAAGACTTCAAACAGGACTGAAAAACAAATCTGATTAAAGTCTGTCCTTTTACAAGATCTGAGATGTGTTTGTGTTTGTTGGGGAGAAATAAAGTCTCATAATTTATGAGGTAATCTGAGATTACCTCATAAAAAAATCAAAATCAAAAATCAATTTTCAAAAAAAAAGTAAAAAAAAAAAAAAGCCAAATGTCTGGTCTCGGGTAGCTAAGTCTGGTCAGGAAGATTGACTGAGTAACAGTCTCTGGTCTGTTGTACTGGGAATTTCTATGGTTTCACAGTGTTTCCATGTGTAAACGTTAAGTGGAACACTTCCCTGAACAAACAGAGGGAAACAAGAACCTCAACCAACAGACAACAAAGTACACATTACTGCAGGACAATGGAGGCACAATGGAGTCATCAGTCTACTGATATGTCAGGCTGATATTCAGCTGTCATTAAAAAGCTATTAAATATTCTCAGTTCAGTGATGTGACATGGAAAAATGTGTTTGAGGCTGAATTGGTTCAACTTTAAATATTCGATCACACTCCAGCTGAACACTTGAATGTGGTTCTGTTTAGTTGTTTAGTTTAGCATGCAGACCTAACCTAATTATAAGCCCATCATTATTCTAGCTGAATGAAGGTGTAAACATCAGCAAAATAAAATAGGTTGTACCACCCAAACTAGTTATTTGGTAGTTTCTTGCCAAATATTTACACACAGAAACTGTTTCATGTAGCTAACAGTTGGGTAGCTAACTGACAAAGCTACCACTGCAGCCTACTGTACAGTACAGCTAGCTAATTTAGATTGATTATTAAAGGTAATTATATTCAACATATTTGATGTATACAAATACAGACACATATCAGTACACATATCAGATGAACTGTGTTTGATAATAAGACTAAACAGTCTAAGAAAATATGAGACTGTTCTAATTTTTTGGGCTGTTTGCAATTAAAAATGCAGTATAAGTTAACAAATCAACATAATGAATGCTCATCAACTATATTTAATACCACTCAATGGCAAATAACTACATCTCTCTCTCTNTCTCTCTCTCTCTCTCTCTTCTCTCTCTCTCTATGGTCACTTTCAGGGGCATTATATGGACTGCCATTCATTTTCTCCAGACTTAATTTGTGTCCAAAATATGACAGTCACACACATATCACACATCTTTTATGTCTTACTGAAACCACCAGATATCATGGCAGAAGGCTGAAGGTTTGTTCTGCCATAAACATCACAAAAAGGCTACTGGCTACAGTTTGTGTTTCCTTCTGCTTCTTTCCTGAGCTGCAGCACAATCAGGGAGCACTTAACAATATATAATGTTTTTTTATAGTAGCAGAACAAAACAATTAACTGTACTAAATTTACTATTAGTTTTCAATTAAAGATGTGACAGATTAATCTATGTCAGGTCAGGTATTATCAAAACAGACTGCACATTCAGTACAGACAAATGTCCCACCAGTCTTTACCTGTCTTTTATCACCTGACAGCCCTCGCTATGAGCAGTGTGAATTGTACAGCTTCATACAATCAAAACGTGTTTGTTTTTCCGACTCGATAACTGCTGAGCTGAAAACACCCACCTCCTTCTTGACGGTGCGCAGCAGCCTCTGACGGGTCTCCGCTTCTACAACACAAACAGTAAAATATACATTTATTTATTTATTGCAGTGGATCAAAACTAATCTGTTTTCACGATTACAAATCACCTGAAATATAATGTAAATATGTTTATCATAATCTTTTGCTCCCACCTGCCATGATTGTTGCCATGGATCCTGTCTCCTGTCTGCAAGCAACACCCCGCCCATCAGCTGTGCTGGCTGCTACAAAGCGGTGTGGTTCCACCTCCTCTTTGCACACGCCTCTTAAAGACACATGCTGTGTTTCAATTGGTTCATTTATTCATCAACATAACACCCTTTATACATGGTGGTCCAAGCTTAATCATCAAAAACAGCTCTGTAGCCTTCAAAACAGCTTGGATTGTCTTTGAGATGTAGCTGTCAGCATTAAAGCTGTACTCTGATTGTGTAAATATTTTGTGAAAGCACCAGCAGTCATAGCTACAATATTAATCAACAATATTGCAACAACTGTAGTTGAATTTGAAATGTGACTGGTAGTTGGCTAGAAGCCTGCCATAGCCTGACTCTGCAGGTGCCTCTTTTAAGCATTTTTAGCTCATTGTTTTGATTTACTGCTATTCCTGTTTTTGGTTCATTCTTACAACTCTCATAGCTGCAATAGTATAATTAGGAAAATGTTCTACTGTGCACTACCAAACAACAGACAGACACCATTAGTATGCAGTCGGTGTTCATAATGGAGCATTAAGCAGCAAAAAGACACATTTCTCTAAAAATTGAATGAATATTGGGCCGAAATTCATCAGATGGATGCGAACATGAGTCCAAATGAATGCTTATGTGGTACCCTCTCTGCTGGGTGTGTAAATAAATAGATAATCATATCCATATGCATGTAAATGATGAAAATCTTTCAGTGTTCTGTTCACAGCTTGTCTCTACTGACTCTGAGTGGCCAGTATCTGTTTTGGGAATTAGTCTGACGTGACTTTACTATTAAAAAATAATTTATGATCAACACAAACTGAAAATGGTTTTTAAAAGCCATCCTGCACTGAAAAAGGGACACCATGAAGGCAGTTCTTAGTTTTGAGTTTGTTGTGAATTTCCCTGACATGGAAACATTTTGTTATTCTGCCATCTTGTGGTCAAAGTATGGAAATAGTGTTGGGAGGTAAAAGTCCTTCCCTGAACCAGTTACATATGAGAACCTGCAAACTACACTGATTTTATAGTCATTTTATTTATTTACGCACCTCCTGTGCTTTTAATTGCAAAACCTTCAATCCAAATGTGGTTAGAATCAGTTTCCATGCTGGGCTTCACTTTGGATGCCCTGATGCTCTGCTACAGTTCAAAACCCTTTGCTCTACTTACAGATCACCTGCTGCAGAAAACATTCAAAACCTTAAGATCAAGCTGTGTGCCAAACATTCATGAATTTATGTAACATACATTATCTCACTCATTCTTCTAAAACCTGTCAAACATGCTTATTTAAAAAAAGGTATAACTTATGGTGCCCAGAAATTGGAGACTGTGTCATTTTTGACAAAAAAGTGTATATGGCTTTTGTTTTTACACCTTTATAAAACATGGCATAAGTGAGAACATTTTTAGAAAGATCACGATCTGAGCAGGACCAGCTAAAAGGCTTCATTGTTCCATACTGTGGAGAGTCCGGGCCATAAGTTGAGTTGTGCCCAGAGGACTGAGCTGTCAGGTAGATAAGATGGTGAGAGAATAGAGGGATAACACAGGATGACAGACTGAAAGGAGCAAGGCTGGACAACCCCTAAGCTGTCCTCATGGTTTCAGCACCAAAACTGTCAAAATCCCAAGGATCCATCTGTGGATGAACATGTCAAAATGGATACATACAAGTTCAAGCCTGGTTTTACTCCTAAGCCTGAACTTGAATTGCATGCTGATGCCTGTAATCTTACAATTGATATAATAATACCACACCACAGTACAATTACTAGAATACAGTGTATACTGACAAATGTGATTCTAGTTAAAGATACAGTGCTGATAATGTGTCATTCACTGAAAGGAAAGAGCACTTCTCATGTATTGGCTTTATTGTGAGATCTGCACACCAGAGCCTTTTTCCCTCTATTTTCCTTAGAAACATCCTCTACAACACAGGATTCCCTTGCTGAGATGACTCACACCTGCTTGCCCCGGCTTTAGATAATGTGCTGTAATAGCACATCTTGTTAAATGTCATACCAGGACTTCTGCCTGAGTAAACAGCACACCAGCACTCTTCTCTAGCTTGCCTTTACTTGCTTGTCAACGAGACACCTACAGTACACACAACAACAACAATAAATAACATGCACTGGAAGCATCAGTCACAGTGAATGAATGAAATCAATAACTTGCACACACATATCATGATTATGTGAAATGGTGCTGAAAATCCAAAGTCTAGCAAACTTTTATTAACCCAACAGACAATAGAGATTAGAAGAACTTTCAAAGGGGGCACCAGAGTGCAGATACCTTGCTATCTGTGAAAAGAGTCTCAGAGTTTCAGAAATAACAATGTCATATCCATGTCTGTTTGTCTGTCAGCTGAGTCTCTGTGCAGGCACAACATGCACATGTCCATGTGTGATTAGAGTCGACATGCTCTAACAGGCATCAGGGCCTATGATAGAGGCTCCTGTCAGTCTGATGTTCTTCTGCCCATGTGTGCCAATGCAGATTGACAGGATTGTATATTACAGAAGGCCAGCGCTGTATGATTTGTTGTCAAGCTTCTGGCCCTCAGGGGGCCCCGCACCTCGGCTGAGCAACCACAGCTTCTTCCTCCAGCTGATTGTTCACCTCCTCCCCATCCAAACTCCACCATATGACAACATGTTGAATCTGGTTGAATATATCTATCTATCTATCTATCTATCTATCTATCTATCTATCTATCTATCTATCTATCTATCTATCTATCTATCTATCTATCTATCTATCTATCTATCTATCTATCTATCTATCTATCTATCTATCTGTCCAACTAATAAACTATTATCAGAATAACTCAGGTAACACAACAAATGATAGCAGCAGGTCAGACAGTGTGGCTGTCATTTGGGTTTTAAGTTTCAGACAAATTCATGATTGTGATGGACATCTCTTGTCCCATCTCAGTGTCATATCCATTTCCCAAACTAATTTCATTTGATTCACTCTCACCACTTGCAGACCTGCGTGACTTCTGCACTCTGAATATCCAGTTAGCAGCCTTTTTAAACTGCTCACTACTAAAAGGGGTGGATTTGATTACAATGTCATTTTATTAGGTTTTTCCTAATAAGTGCAGTTTAGCTGCTGTGATTCTATTCTCCTGTCTTCACCAAACTATGTTAACAAAGGACCAGGAAGCCAAGACGGCTCAATGTCCTATTTATAGCTTTCTGTATGAAACTTTAAGAGTTGAAACAGGCTTCCTGCTTGTTGCTCTTTGCATGCCTCAGAGGCTGACTTACATTTTCACCAGTTGTCTTTGCTTAGTTTTATTTATTCTATCTCCATTTGATTTATTACATTTATATTGATTGTAGATTGTAAGATTATTGTTGTGTTTTTATCATTTATCCAGAAGCACTTTGTGATGTCTGATCTATAACAGTGCTATGAATGAACTTCACTTAGTGAAAATCACAAGGATGATAAGAAATTGTAGAGGAAGTTGAAGACAAACACAGCTTTTTCCTCCAGCTGAATGTTAAAGACCAACTTACAGTAACACTTAGAGGCCTGACAGAATGCAGAGGCTGTAAATGATAATCTGATATGAGCAAACGTTCCAGAGCACCTACTAAGTGGACCTTGTGGTTCTCATAAAGGCTCTTTTTAATATCAAGGATGAATTTTGAAATTGATATTTAAAAAATAAAATAAAAAAAGAAATCTATGAGACTTCCTCAAAGTCTTCAACTGAAATTGATCCAAAATGATTTGCTGTTATAAAGGATGAAACATATCTTACTTACAGTTTTTCTCAGTTGCTTTGGTGCATTTCTCACATCACTATTAACATTTGCACAACAGCTAGTTCAACTTCCACAACATTTAGTAATTTGTGCACATCGTAGTAGCAGTTTCTCATTCCTTCCACCAAAATGAAAATACCTTGACATGCATCAGTTGCTTTCATACAACGCTCTGCTGTTTTCTAACATCATCATTCACTATGTCATGTCTATACATTATTTAGCTTTTTTTGTGGTTGTTGCTGAAAATGTCTCTTAAATTGAACACTTTCTCTCAAGGGAACCTCAGCTTCCACTGATGAGAAGGGCTATGTGAAGCATTAGTTGCAAACAATGATAAACCATTGTTCCATATCTGGATGTGCATGAATGATTACAGTACTATATATGTTGTATGCTGAGCTCCAATATGGACTGCAATATTGTTTACAGTTGTGCACAGCTCTACCCAAAGGGAGTTTATGTTTGTTGTAAATAAGGGTATATTTCTCTTTTGCACAATGCTGTGAACAAATTAGAATTACAAAGAGCATATGCAGTAAAAATATGAAACATGTACATATTCAGTGTCTTATACTCACTAAATACAGTAATGTGTAACTTTACTGTAGTTTTCACATGGCTGTGTAAATAGTATATAGTGCTGTCTTGAGCATTTTCAGGTAGCATCACCAAGATCTGACTTTTTTGCATTGGGAAACATTTACAGAGTAATCTGAAAACATGACAAAGGTATTTTACTATCTTGTTCATAAACAATGGTGTCAGGACTTTTCATTTTGTTGAAATGGACCCTTTCGTTGACATGAATACTTGCTTTTGAGGAATGAACTATCCATTTTGAGCAAGTGACACCCTTTTGCAGGTTATCAACTAAATTTTGCAGTTTGTACTAATTTTTTTGAGAAATGCATTAACTGCTGCAAATGTAAAAAAGTGATGTCAGAAATATATCTAAGTGACTGAGAAAAACTAATATAGACTTGTATTACATATTGGAAATCCAAATATCAGTGAACAAGTAAATGCTAAGTCAGTATTTAATCTGCTGGGCAACCTGTTACTTAAACACAATTATATTTTGCTGGATCATTTTACTGAAAGAGGTCACAGATCTAGTGAATGTACTGAGATGACACTCTTAGGTGGTCAAAATGTTTAGATGTTTTGTTAGAATGATATTGGAAGTGTGCTCCATATTCGTTTTCACTGACACTGACTGCCTACTGTTATTCTTCTGGGAGGGAACTGATTGCTATTGTGTATCAGAGTAGCCTGATGCTATCAGCAGTGAAGAGTACTCTTCACTTCAAATGCTGATTTCAAGAGTGCAAGGTTTCACATTACACTTTGTATTGCAACATAGCCATTAGATCTCCATGTTATGCGTGTAAAAGCAACTTTGTTTCCTGCAAAAGGTCACACAACACAGTACAATACAGTAAACAGAAGAAAAAAACAAATTTAAACAAAACCTAGGTCTACTATATGCAGCAGTATTGTGATAAAATAAGGTTAGAGTGGTGTCTGTTTTGTCACAGATTATCATCAGTATCACACTTCATGCTGTCTCTTGCAATGCAAGGAGTGGGGAGGGGGGTTATCTTATGTGCATGTTTCTGCTATTATGTCATCGCAAGCAAGCAAAGACATTTGATTGTGTGGCATGTTACTGTACACGTTACACCTCCATTGCCACTGTCTAATGCTCATTAGAGCAGCTTCCTCCATCTTCACAAACTGTAACTCTGTTCCTCTCAAATTTTATATCAAAGTTTTATTTATGACTTAAAGCTATAAAATAATTGGACAACATATGCTCTGCATCTGATAAGAAATTTATCAATTTAGCAGACTTTACGACATGCAACTCATGAAACAGTGGTTGAACAGATTTTGACAGTGAGTTGGACTATTCTGCATGTGTTGACACAATTAAAGAATTCTTACATATTTTTATCTCTATCACAAGGACATAATGAATCATGATTGTTTAAATTGCAGAAAACTGTACTTAGTCGTTTGCCTAAATGTGCTTAAACTAAAAATGAGAAATACTCTTTCTCACAAATATGCTGTGAAGAGTTCCACATCTTATTGACCTAAACTGTCATTTGAGAATTAAGCCAAAGTAACTGTGAAAAGCTGCAATCTACGCGACTGATTAACTGGAGGAAATGCAAAACAATTCAATATGCTACCAGGACTACAAAGCTACTATAAAGTGATCCATAATGTGGAGGTGTTAAAAGCTGCTGTCATAACCTCTCTGATATCTTTCTCCACTAACAGGTATCCCTAAGTGTCCACTGCAGCCTGCCCAACTCCTCCCACTCGGCCCTGTCATCATTATAGCAGAAACATTCTCCTCTCTGTGGAGCTGGTCCTCTGACTGACTTTTCACAGTCCGATGCCCCGACAGGACTCAGCGGTCATGGCCGGCAGTCTGACCCACCAAGGCTCCCCAAACCCCGGCTACAGTTCCAACAACAACGCTGTCCCGGTGCCGGTCATCACACAGACGGACTCCAGAGACAAATGGAGCAAAAAGATGGATTTTCTTTTGTCTGTTATTGGCTTTGCGGTGGATCTGGGAAATGTTTGGAGATTTCCGTACGTATGTTACCAAAACGGTGGCGGTAAGTGTTTTAGAGATTTTACTCCAGGTCATTCATCTTCATTTTCGAAACTAGGATTATGTTGGGTTACTTGTGCAAATACTTCAGATAGTTTGAAGAGTCTTGAAATAGAATATTTGTGATGAATCAGTTAACAAGCTGAGGCTGCGCATCTGTCCATGGTGCTGAAGTGTGCATCTGAAACCTTCACATCTATTAAAAAAAAAAATCCACTGAGAAGTTTATACACTTTTCATTTGAGGCATCACTTTAAAAAAAAAAAAATCAACATCTGATTGACAACCTAAGTTTGTTTTTTTGTCTATATATTACATATACGTCCATGTAGTTTTCATTTTCAGCACAGCTTGTTAAGTCCTTATGCATGTTATGCTTTATTCAACATTTTTATAATATCAGCATAAGTACAGCAGCCATTCAGGTTGTAAAGGAGTTTTATTTATACAACACCTGTCAACAACACGGCAATTTAAGTGCCTTATGTTAGCATGGAAACTGCATTAGATACGATATGGAATAGGCAAATGACCATATGAAAAAAAAAACATATAGATCAGATTAAAAAAGCATCATGAAATAAGACTGAATAAACAGGAGACATTTGTAGACATTTCATTTTATAATTATGTGCAGTCAAATCCAGTTTGTACATAGACTACATGATATTTTCTTGTTCATGGTTTGATCAAATGAAAATAGTTGATTTTTATAAATCTCTCCTGGGACATAAACCATCATTTACATAGTAGTGTAATTAATATATGTAATCATGAAGCCAATGAAAAGTCTGATTTTCAAATTGTAATCCCAGTTTCATATTTTAATGCATCTCAAACTCTGCATTGTCTCTTACAAGCAATGATAAACTGAGGATGTTCATAAATTCAAGATAGGGGGCATATAAAAGTGACACCATGACCCTCTTTAAATGCCCTACATAACGGGCATTTTTGTGCCTCTCTCTACACAGGGGCTTTCCTTATTCCCTACATTTTGATGGCCATCTTTGGTGGTGTGCCACTCTTTTACATGGAGCTGGCTCTGGGACAGTTCCACAGAACTGGAGCCATTTCCATATGGAAACACATTTGTCCCATTTTCAAAGGTAAGCCATCCTTACACTGTGTTCACTGGCTATTTTCAGATGAAATCCAGTTACCTTGGGAAATCCATGCATCAGAGTTAACTGAACATGTATTGATAATGTAATTGATCTGATTACATTTTGCTTACAGGGCCAGTAACAATGTTAAGAGTATTCCAGTAAAAATCTCATATATTTCCCCTCTTGTTTCAGGTATAGGATATGCCATTTGTATCATCGCCCTGTATGTGTCCTTCTACTACAACACCATCATCGCCTGGGCCCTCTTCTACTTCTACTCCTCTTTCTCCAGTGTCTTGCCGTGGACAAATTGTGACAATGTGTGGAATACTGCTGACTGCACCAACTATTTTGACTTGGACAACGTTACCTGGACGAATTCCTCCAGATCTCCAGCAGAGGAATTTTATACGTAAGTGCATGTAAGTGTGAGTAACAGAAACCACAGACATAAATAGTTTTACAGTTGTACACCATACAAATATGATCTGCAAGTGTTTTTTGCATAGGACTTGTCTTGTGTATTGAATGCCTCTTTAATCCCAACAGGAGAAATGTTCTTGAGATCCACAATTCATCAGGGCTGAAAAATGTTGGGGGAGTTCGCTGGCAGCTGATGCTCTGCCTTTTTCTAATTTTCACTATAGTTTACTTCAGCCTCTGGAAAGGGGTGAAGACTTCAGGGAAGGTAACACTTTGTAGTTGCCTTACAACACCAGAAGATTATTGTTGATCTCTTTTTTTCATCTACTACCTCTTCTCATTTTGTGTATATCTATCTGATTCATCCATTTCTTCCACACCAGGTAGTATGGGTGACCGCCACTTTACCCTACATTGTGCTCTTCATCCTGCTAATTCGTGGCGCCACTCTGCCAGGAGCTTGGAGAGGTGTGGTGTTTTATCTAAAACCCCAGTGGGAGAAACTGCTGGAGACCAGTGTAAGTTGTAAAACAATGGTCTGTAAGCTGGTTTGTCTGATAACAATCTCCAACCGCATATGTTTGTTAACTTGAGAATATTTTGTGAATACTACAACTTCATGCAATATCCATACTATCAGTTTAAAAGCAATTGTGTAATTACAGAATGGCCTTTCAATAGTTATGGGCACTCTACCCAATGTACACATCCACCATATTAAAAGAACAAAAAAATAAGCAGTTTAGTGTGCCTAAGCCAGTATAGGAAATAGTTAATTGCTTCATGTTGATTCATAGTTCAGTGTTTTCATCTTTTTTCATACAAACAATGTAACCTCCTTGTCGTTTTTCCACAATAGTGATTTTTCACTATCATTTCCAATAATTTTGTCAGTTGTGCTTTTTTTGGTAATCTGGTAATTTCAAAGCAGTTACTTTTACTGATCCTAGTGTGCAGAAGCATACAATTATAGTTTATACGAAACAAAAATTAAATTAGACTATTTGCATTATTTCTCTGTGTATAACCATCCCAAAAGACTTGAGGAAGGATTAAAGATGATACGGACATGAGTTTCTCCACACACTCACCAACATTTAGGAGTTCTTGATGAGTACTGATTTGTTTGGAGTAAGGAAATCTGGATCTTCTGTGCAAGAAAAGCAGTAGTTTACATATACCTGAATTTATTTCCACTACACTTCTCATTTGATATATTTGTTTGAGAATCTGCTTGTGTGTTTTTAGCTCTCTCAAACATCCTCTCCAGTTTGGTGTGGTTGTTTGTTAAACATGTGTGAGTGCTTTGGTTGGACAGGAATATGAATGAGTTGAAATGAGATGCATAAATAAGCCACAGAGCAGGATAATAAGATGCATAATTGGTTTAGATTTTCTGCCCATTAACAAAGCCTCCCTTTCTGTCTCACTCAACAATATCCAGTGCTGCCCTCTTCTCTTTAATGCCGAATGCATGCTCCTCTTCAGATCTCCCTGTGTACAGCTGTGCGGCAACTAGATTTCTATATGACTGACACAACACCTCTCAGCTTGGCAAACGATAGTGAGGGATCAGAACATGAATACAAGAAATAAGAGAAGGAGGATTTGATGAGACCCTCATTTATTTGTGTTGGGAGGTGATATTAAATCACTTAAAAGAAACTAATTACAGGTATTACAGAACTAGAAGAAATTGTCTCTCACTATGTGTGGCATACTGAAAAATGCCCATAGCAACCTAGAAGTTGTACAATTATATTCCGATAGTGTACTAACTCTCTCTCTCTCTCTCTCTCTCTCTCTCTCTCTCTCTAGGTGTGGGTGGATGCTGCTGCTCAGATATTCTTCTCTCTGGGACCTGGGTTTGGGGTGCTCCTGGCGCTCTCCAGCTACAACCCTTTCACAAACAACTGCTATCGGTAAGAAGTGACCAACCTGAAACCCACTGAGTCATGGGAACCTGTGTTTGTCTTAAACACAGCTTGATGCCTGTAAGTAGAGGCAGCTACTCATTGCACTCCTCATTTTGAATTGGGTTCAATAACTTGGTGTACAGTGTGGCCAGTGAGAATGTAAGAGCAACTGTGAGGGTTATTATTGATGTAAGCTGTAAACAGAGCAAGAAATTAAATTGTCCTCTCCCACTATGACTAATGGTGTGTGCAGTTGATATGATAAGTAGATCAGATTGGCATGTGAGCAAACTGTAGCAAACACACAGATCGTGAGTGAACTCAGGCCCAGATGTCAAACAAAAACGGCTTCATTTCAACATTTTCCTTTCTCCAAGCCCTATCAAACCAGTGTGATAATGATTCTTCTGGATAGGTGACTTTTTGGTTTGGAAGCAGGAGAAAAGTAAAACATTTCAAATGTATCTGATGAAGTATCATTTTATGCTTGAAACATTATACTAAATGGAATAAAATTAGTTTAGACCGAGCATCAAGACAAGATTAAGTGCATGTCTTTTAACACTGTTATTTTTAATGTTGCTGTCCCAGTAAACCCTCTGATATAATGATGATTCCTTCTGTACAACGTTTTGTGCAGATTTCCTTCACCATAACCGTGACTCCGAGAACATCATTGACTTTTTATACGGTAGACATTTGGTGAGATAGATTTATATCTCAAACACACCTCGTGCTTCAGGGGTCTTTTTCTCATTAGTAATGTTGCTGGATGTCTGCGGTTGCTAGTTGCAGTCAGGAGTGTCCTCATGTGTCAGCGAGGCAACAAGGCTGAAGAGATAATAAAAGGAGCCTATTAAACAAAGGTCAGCAGAGCACTGACCAGCTTTCAATGCAGACACTGAAGACTATGCTGAGAGAAATGCACAGATAGAGTTTTATTTGTATTCAAAACACCTAATTATGGTTGTTTTCCACCTCTCTCCAGTGATGCCATTGTGACCAGTTTGGTGAATTGTCTGACCAGCTTCGTGTCAGGGTTTGTAATATTCATGGTACTGGGCTATATGGCTGAGAAGAGGCAAGTGAAGGTGGAGGATGTAGCCAAAGATAAAGGTGAAAAACTGAGTTTTGTTATTAAAAGAGCAGGAAAATGCATTGAAAATAAAATATTCTTACCAATGTTTTTTTTATGTTTTCAGGGCCAAGTTTACTCTTTATCACATACCCAGAAGCCATTGCTAACTTGCCAGCCTCAACTTTTTTTGCCATCATATTTTTTGTGATGATGATCACACTGGGACTAGACAGCACGGTACGAAATGTGACACCTGGACGCTTTTGAGTATATGAAGGCTACGTCATTTCATGATTCAGCTACACAACATATCTGGTTAAATAATGTAGTTTTGAAACCTTTATTGGCAAGTTCATAAGTTGCAGATGAGATTTTAATAAATATTATCATGTTTGTCGTGTCTAAATGTGGTGTTCTCAACAGCTCCAAACATAAAAGCTACGCTTTTGCTTTAAATTTCACTACATTTGCAGTTATCACTACAAAAATTGCAAATGATATAATATGTTTTAAATAGCATAACTAACCATCTAGCAACACTTACCTTCTCCGTGTTTCAGTTTGGTGGGCTGGAGGCGATCATCACTGCAGTGTTGGATGAATACCCAGATTATTTGTCTCACAGACGTGAACTATTTGTTCTGGGTTTGGTAGTTGTATGCTTCTTGGGCTCTCTAAGCACCCTCACAAATGTAAGCTTTTCACATTTCAAACTGATTTTATAGCAGTGTCTGTTGCTCAAATGGAGAAAAACAAGTAATCAAAGCTGATGTCACTATTCCGTGTAAAATGTATTTGACAGGGTGGTGCCTATGTGGTGAAGCTGCTGGAGGAGTTTGGAGTTGGATGCTCCATCATTGCAGTGGGTTTTCTTGAGGCCATTGCAGTTTCCTGGTTCTACGGTAAACAAGACATTATTACGAGTTGACTGGTTTTCAGTGTCTTTTATCTTTAAATTCAATCAGTAACACTGAGAATTAAAATTACTATTAGAATAAAAACACTGTAAGTAACTGTTTATTGTGCATCGGTTATCGCTTTCAGGTATCAAAAGGTTTAGCAGTGATGTTCAAGCCATGCTGGGAAAATCCCCAGGATTATTCTGGAAGGTGTGCTGGGTTGCCATCAGTCCAGCATTTCTGGCGGTAAGAGAAAAGAGAGAAGAAAAAAAAATCACCTACACTTAAAGTAGACATGCAACAAGTGGATCTAAAAGTTACATCTATATACATACATTACATTTTATAATTCATAAAGCACAGAATCTTTTTGTGTCATACATTTGAACAAAGACCTTTAAAGGAAAGATTAAGTGAGTGCCACCCATTAGGGTCATCTAGAGATCAACGGGCAGTAGTTGACCAAGATGAAGTGTAAGATCAATATATGACTTTGGAATTGGCCTTTGAATGCTGTGGAGACCTAACAACACACCCCCATTGAAAACTAAACCCTACTCTATGTTTCTAAGCTGTTTGTGCTGTATACATATTGAAAAACATTTGGGGGCAAATGTCAGTTTCCCTCCACCACATAGAGTTTAAAATTTCAGTCTCCCATTTGAATCCATCTCTCTGTTTGCCTTTTTGCATTATTACACTATCATAACTTCCCTTATATATTTCTTTTCTATTTTATAAAAGAGTGACTGTTATATAACCTCTCCCTGATATTACATTTACATATGGAAATGCTATGTATCCCAACTCTCAGTATATCATAGTGAGCTCCCTGCTGAAACCGCCGAATCTCACACTGTTCGACTATAACTACCCAGACTGGAGCATCACAGTGGGATACATCATCGGCTTCTCATCCTTCATGTGGATCCCCATCTACATGGTCTACAAGCTGGTGTGGACACCGGGATCTCTCAAACAGGTCGGTGGATTCTATATCCTCAGAAAAACTAAAAAAAATCCCTACAGACTTTCTTACACATTTCCTTTTAAATGAAATCTCTCTTCTTCTTCCCTGGATCTCCCCTTTTCCACAGAGGCTGGCGGTGTGTCTGAGGCCAGAGAGGACCATACCAGACATCCACCCTGACAGCCTCAACATGGCAACTGTTCCGTGAAGAGAAGCACACTTTTAGACATGAAAAACACACTTGTTCTCCTGCTTGTATTTTTTTTCTTCTTCTTTTTTTTTTTTTAATTCAAACCACACTTTTAGATCATTGGTGACATGTTGACTATTGCCTTCTCCTGAGGTTAAACACTCACGCTGTAACATGGTAAATGCTGCTAAATTTGTTATTTACAGTGTGTATACAGGGCAGTATGTAGCTTTCACAGGTTGCCAAGGATGAGGTCATTTGCTCAGAGTTAGCAGTAGTTACCTAAACTCAACAGTTTGTCCACTATCTCACAAGAACAATATGCCAAGGAAAAAAAAGAACATAACATGTTTTTCTATACATAACAGCACATTTCTTAAGTTGCAGAGTGGCATTTTCTATTGTTAAGTTCAATTTCTGTACTTTGTGAACATTAGATTAAATCAGTTCTGCATGCTCAGCTATGGTAACAGTGAAAACAACACATACAACAACAGTGAGGTTTCTTTTTTCAATACTAAAAAAAGGATGAGAGCAGTGTTTTACGTGTCATTTCAGGTAATAAAAGTGGGTTTTATTGGTTGTTTATCCTTCAGTGGCAAACATATTGTAAATTATGTAAGCTAATATTTTTCCACATCAACTATTACCTAACCTATGCTAGTTTGAATGAATAGTGTGCTTTTGTTTTTGTTTTGTTTATTTTTTTTTTTAGATAAGTAGTACCTCTCAGCCCATAAAGAAAAGGATTAATAAAGTGTTAACTTACAGTCACTTTTAACTTTTTGTTAATGCTGTATTTTATATTTATATATATTTATATGTAATACCGTCTTGCATAGAATTTTACGCCAGCTGCTAAAAAAAGTTTTGTTTTTCCCCTACAAGTGTTTGTAATGGAGATAAATGAGGCAGTCAGTCAAAAATCATGTTAGTTAAATTTAATGGTTTTCAGAAAGACAATGTTTTTCAATTTTCTAATCAACAGACTTTGAGTTTGAAGTTGAGGCTGTTCCACAAGATTTATCAACCATTTTTAAGGAAATCCAGGTGACTTTGTGCCAACAGGTGTTACAAATTACTTAAAATGAACCATAGGTCTTTGTCTGAAAGCTTCAGTTAACTCCATATAGCCTATTTTGCCTTAAACTGCCTAAATATTACACTACATGTACAAAATTTGTAAGGGTTGTATTGATATTGTGCCTCTCCAGACAATGTTTTCACTCTCTAATTGAAGACTGTTGAAATGTTTTTGCAGATATACAGTAAATGTCTTAGTCACATGGTAATAACTTATTTAAAAGTGCTTTACACCTTCTTTATAGTCAAAGAATAATGTGATGAGCAAGATAATGATTGTTGTGTGAATTGACTACTCTTTAACCTTGTTTCTGTCCTAGTACAATGTCTATAAATGAATTATAGTATAAATTACATATTCCATCTTTGTGCTCCTCTTCATTCCTACAAGAATATAAAACAAATGAAACATCACATAGCACTTAAAGCAGCGAAATTCCACTATTCCCATTGAAATGGCCACTGTATTTTTTTTCTCAATCATAAATGTATGGGAGAACATGTAAGAGAGGTTCAAAATCTCCATATGGTGATCACCATGTCTTTATAATGGCTCATGGCTGGTGCAGCTCACCTCTATTAGATATTCTAATTAACAAGCTAATTTGCAATATCCAGAATCCATCAACATACAAGGGAATAGAGCGGCCTCCACCTTCAAATGATCACACACACACACACACACACACACACACACACTGTTCCCATGAACAGCCCCCTTTAGATATCTACTTATTCAACTAATTTTCATGGGTAAACCAGGCCTAATTACTTCAAGGACAGCAGGTATGAACATATATGAAAGTAGCCTATAAAGTGTTTTGCAACATATGATTCCCCATTGAGCTGCTCAGTGATGGACATGTAGATCAAAGCCCTTTTGTATCAGTGACTGTTATTGAAGTAGGCAACAGGCAAGCACAGGAGACACATAAAAGAGATGCTGCTAAATAGATGGTTTCTCTTCTACCTGACATGAGGAGCTTGACAAGCACCATATAAAGGAAAGAAATGACTACATAGATGCCGTTCATGTTTATGTCTGAATCAACTGCAGTGCATCCATTGATTGTGACACTATATAAGTACAGAGGAAATTAAAAAAAGAGGAATTTCAGGTGTTACACAATTCAGTTTGTGTATTCAAACATTAATTCATAATAACTGAAACACATCAGCTACAGAGATTATTGACTCTTTGGATGGATAAATGAATATTTGCTCATGAGACCTATCTGACTTGATTAATAAGATAAAAAAAGTTAATATTACATCATTATATAATTTATACATAAATGTAAGGCATTTCAAAAGACAGCTGTCTGGTTGTTTAACATTTATTCAGTTGACTCTTCTTTTACAGATTTCTCTCGTGATATATGTTGAAAGTGTGATATAGAGTCAATATTTCATCCACAGCTAGTACAAATATTTAGACAGTTACCTATCATTAAATTAAATTAAATTAAATCAAATCACTGGAATTTTACATGAAAAGTTGATTTGTTGGATGTCATCATTAGAATGAATATTTATTCTGTTGTATGTGGTGATAAAAAGTTTTGAGTTCAGTGGGCTGTACACAGATAAAATATAGAGAAACAATTATCTGAGTGACATGATGCAAAGACCTGACATATCAACAAGTTGCACTGTAATCATGTAATGCTCCCTTATATTGGTTGTCATGACAATGTTAAACCTATCTTAGTCAGTTTTTATTTACTCAAGTTTACTTTATTAATTAAGTTTAAATGTCTTCAGATATTGTCTTAAAACAGGATCTCTAAGTTTTCTAATGAAATGTTTCTAATTGTTATTATGAATCCTCCTGTTTTAATTTCAGACCGGCATGGGTGACATTTCCTAATGCTCATTAATGCTCATTAAGCTCCTCTAGCAAATAATTTAAGAGCTTTAAGTGTTTGTAGTGTTGTGCACACTTAAGTTCTATGGAAAATGAAGGTAAAGGCCATATACATCAGTCATGCAGAGTAATTATATAAGGATATAACCCCAAGGAGCTTGACCTTTATATCTATTCTTCATTGCTCTTTGACATTTCAGAAATGGGAAATGTGATGGAGGTCTCACACTTGTTTGATGGTTACCAGTATGAGAAGAAGAGACTTTATAACATTTATAGAGCCACAGTCACCCTTCTTGCCAGCACCTGTCACTACCCTGCTTCAGTCATGCCAGAAATTTTCATCAAAATTCCATTTCTCATGCAATTTACTCAAAATTAGAAATATGATATTCAACAAGCTCTTGTGCATGAGCTCGACATGACTGCAAGCAAGTACTGGTATTATCAGCATCTCCTGCAAATTATTCATAGCTTCATCTGCTATTAATAGTCTACATTAGCTGATTCATTTAGTCTATAAAATGTCAGAAAACTGAAAACTGCTTTAATTAGGCTACAATTTTCCCAAAACCCAGGGTAATGCTTGTTTTTTCAAACCGGATGCCCCAAACCCAAAAAATATTCAATTTACTTTTGTAATAGGCCAACATATTAACATTTAAGAAATAGGAACTAGTGTGTATTTTTGGCACTTTGGGGAACCTATCTTATAATGAGATTATAGTTTCTTAAGAATTTTCCTTGGTCTTTATTTTCAGCAGCTAACACACATAGTTTTCATATATTATATTATACTGTTTTACTGCAAAACCTCCACAGTACCACTTGTGAAGCAGAAAACATTCAAATCAGTCACAGTTGGTCAGGCGGAAATACAAGAATATGTGCACAGGTGAAAACACAACTCAGCATTCATGAAAAATATAGACCTATTCTCTAATTATATCCGACGAATATTAAACGGAACTGCTTTCAAGACCAAAACCTGCACTATTTTTCTGTAGCTTAATTAATCACTGCTGAAAAATCATCAATGACTAATTGACAGCTCAAATTGTCAAACTCAACAAGCCGGCGGCCTTAGGACCCTGATCCTACAGCGGAAGAAGACCTGCCTCACTCTCACTTTAATCATCATCAGCACCATCCTCATCATCGCTTCTCCAGCTTCCACACTATGATGCTGCATCTCATCCTTGTAGCACTGACAATGTGTTTTAGTGTGTCAGTCAGCGGGCAACAGGAGGACTCGGGACTGTCAGAGAGAGCTTATGTGTTCTTGCAGAAGCAGGATCTGGGTAAGACCCGATGTAAACAAACGTGAGGCCTGTCGGTGTGTACAGTGATGCTGAGATATACAGGCGGGACTCCTGCAAGGTGTCTGGACGTCAAATCTATATCAGTTTTCTTTATGCATAGAGAGACTACCTGCTAAATTGAGTGCATTCATAGACATGCTGAAATCATCAAAACCAATGTATGTAAGTTACGTGTTGTTGTTGGTCGCTACAGCCTGTGTTTGTGTTCGTACAGTTTCGCTTGGCAGCGTCCTCGGAGTCCTGCTGCTGCTAATGATCATCATGGCTGTCTGTGTCTACAAACCTTTGTCTCGGCGGTGAAAAGTGGAGATTAAGACCCAGGAACAAACTTGCAGTCCGACTGGTTTCCAAGCACCGGGTAACCACCGCCACCATCACTATGACAGGACAAGACTGAGCTGCCAGCAAGCCTCACTGAAAACAACCAGCCTGCACCTGTCTACATGAACTGGGGTTTCCTTTGTTATGAAATCAGGTTATTTAAAGACTCATTGTGTGCTTGAATGAGTTAGAAATGTTTCATATGATCCATAAATGTTGCTGGTACAACTGGATACAATGATTTCTTAATTTCAAATTACATATGAAGATAATAATGTGACCCACAATGACGTGTGGTTGATATAAATTACTTTTTACGCCTATTAATCTGGGCTACTGTCACATTATATTCATTTTTTATTTATTTGATCTAAAGGAAATGCTGTAAGTTTATCTTTGTTTGTCTTACCCTTTTTGAAAGGACATTTTGAATAACATGCCTTAAATTGTGTTCTATTAAACTGATAAAATTAGCATTGCAAAGTGAAAGTTTGTTCAGTCTCAGTTATACCAGTTAAAACAATAGTGATCAAGCCTCCTGTGCAGATTTCAAACCAAGTCTAATGGTGCCAAAACATGACTGATATATTTCCCCTACTTGTGGAAATCTGATCACAAGTTTGCAAACAATTATAAGCCTAATTTATTTTTAATCTTCATAAAGATGTGGCACATAAGGACTTTTAATCCTCAGGAAATGCTGTGAGCAGGTATTTATATTTGGTGTGGGTGTTTTACCCACATTGAAGGTAAAGTTGATCGATAAGTGCTCCAGCAAAAATTATGTTAGAGTGAAGTGAAAGTATTGCGTTTGTTTTCATTTACAATAGAAACAATGTTGATGATGGTTCCTATGCAGAAGGAATCAAATGAAAATGTTAAAGTCAAATCAGCTTTCTGAAATAAAAGAATAGACGCAGTAATATTGTGTTGTTCTGTAAATGATTAGTTTGATGCAAATGTCCCACTTTCTGCATATGAAATGATTTTATGATAAGACTCAAAAAATAAATATAGTTAGGACTGTCCAAAATTGGGAGAAATGAAAAACATCCATTTTAATTTACAGATAATGTGGTATCTATTACTAATTTTTTTTCTATGCCGTGTAATGCACAATACAATCACCCAATAGTACGCTTTAAATAGTACATCCAGTTCTAATGTTGTGACCAAATTATGAACTTTTGATATGAACAAAATATTGATCTCATGACATAAAGAAAGGCATACACGGCAGTTTCCTTTGTGTCAACTGTACTTTTGTAAATAAAAGACCATAAAATCACATTTTAGTCCTCATGGAAATAAAGTGCGTTTATTTTAGAAAACATTTTGAAACTGAAACATTTTCTTAAAATTTTAACATTAAAAAAAAACTTTGCAGCTTCAACGGTGCATTATAAAGAACTCCATTAAATTCACCAAAGCTAGCCTTTTTAAACTTGACTGTTCAGCAGTTTGGCAATTTGATCGTTATAATTAGTAGTTTCTGAGCGAGAGCCCCTGAAAGTCAGACACAGCAACGCAGCAAGACCTTTGATAAGTGGTTGGTTGTCAGTGAAATCAACTATAGTGGTTAATGCATGTTACTCAGCATCACCCTGAAACATCTTGTTTCCTAAATTACAAAATGTTTTAAAAATCTTTTCAGAAAGTTTAGACAAGAGTGGCACAACATGAAACTGTCATCACCAGGTTCCTCCACCAGCGTTGTCACAGCAAAGCAATCTGTTGGCACGTGCTGAAGAAACAAAGTCTACATACTGTACATATAGTGGGTATGTTCGATCATCAAGTCTGTGCTGTTTTTTTTACTCTGCTCGGAGGTTTAGAGTTGTTTGTGGCTACAAAAGGCTGAACATTAGAACAGGCCGCCATCCAAAAACTGAATAATCTCTGCAACACTGGTTGTATGACTGCTACTAAACTGTATGATGGCTGTATATCCACAGGCAGACTGGACTCTGCTACTGTATTTTTTAACTGAGGTGATACTGCTTGCAGTTGCTCAGTGACAACTGCTGACACATTAACAAAAATACATTCTTCCTTATGATATCGGAAGAAAATGTCTGATCATTTATGCTTGTTGCAGCAAAGCCTAGTCACCTCTTTGAGCAGTGGACATTCAAGTAATTATGAACTTTTGACTTTAGCTTTCTGAAATAATATCGGTATGGCTGAATGATCTGCATATGGGATACTGGTTTTTTTTTTTTTTTTTACAAAAGGAAAAACATTTACCACTTTTTCAAGTTCTGCACCTGATTAACAAACCCAATTCCAAAGTGAAAGGACTATGTAAAATCTGAACCCTGAGATTTCAGTACTGTATTGTCCAACCATTCATGGTCCTCAACAAAGTGACTCTAGCAAGTCGCCACAGTGATGGCACTCAAATCTGTCTCCAACAGCTCTACTGTTGGCTCTCTTGACCCTTTAAAGCATTTTTCAACCCTGCTTTCTGATCAAAGACTGAGGCAGAGGGTACCAGTTAAATTTAAACAGTGCTTTAAACCTCATGCCAAATTTGAGTGCCAACACTACAGTCACCTTAAGTAGTCAGCCTTTGTTCATTGAACCTTAATTATCCACATATGACCCTTCCACCAGACTATGATATGATCAACACAACAGGTGTTGCTGCGGTTTAGATTGGAAAAGAGAAAAAAGTAAAACCCCTCTGAAATCATATTATGGAACTCATGAACCAAGCCTAAAGATGAAGACGCACCATATGGAGATAGAAATATATAAAGGAGTATGCGCTTACCAAAAATACCTTTTGGAAATATTGGATACCGAGAGTTTGATATTGCATGTTACATTAAAAAAAAATCTGCGGTTGCATAGATGACTACAGTGGTTGGAAAGGAAAATTGAGGTGTGGTGGTTGCTTCTGGATCTGGAAAAGTTGTGTTATTATTATTACTATAGTTATTATTATTCCCTCTTATTCCTTTTACTTTTCAGTGAGTGACAACTGCAGTATCCTTTCCAGCTCCTCTTCCTCCAGCTTCCTCAACTTCTCCTCTTCCTCTTGAGCTCGTGCAGAGAGCTCCATGGCCATGCGGAGATCTGAGTCAGGACTAGAGGCTGAGAGGGAACTTATAGGGCTGGAGGTGTCACCATAATCCACCAGCACTCCCTCTGGGATACTCCTAGAATAACAGGGAAAGATCTGAAGTCTGAATCTCAGCAGTAAATTAATGTAAGAAGATCAGTTACTGGTGTCCAAACCCTAAAGCAAGTGTTGCAAGTCATGTAATTGTGATGCCAACAGCTTTAACTTGTGTTCTCACCTGTCACTCTGGCTACTGGGCATTACATCAGTGAATTCCCCATCACCATCATCCCAGGTCCCCTCCTACATAAAAATGAAGAGCACTTAAAATATGTGATGAATAGACTGCAAAAGAGCCACTGAAAATAATGTGACTGTAGCATGACAACCGTTGCCTTCTGACCTGCCCCTGGCCTCTGCAGGACTCCAGAAGACTTTGATGGATGGCATACTGCAAAAGCTCCTCGTCGTTGTTGGACACGGGCATGTGGCGGCTGCCCCCTCGACGGTGGTAGTTGGCAGGTACCTCAAACACTGAGGGACACACGTGAAATAGGGGCAGTGCTGGACGAATGAAAATGAGAGGAAACGTGGTTTAGAGAAGACAAAATGCAGCCTGTACTTTAAAACACTGATGTGTTCAGTGACTGCATTAATTACATGCAGCTTCTTCTTCTTCTCCTGAGGATGTTGGTGTGGCTGCTGGCGTTGTGTTTGCTTGCTCTTCAGTACTACATTTATTCACATTACCAAAGGTAATCCTGGCATTCAGCACATGAAACAGAGGGATCTCTGCAAGAGAATAAATCATAGCTGATATTAGATATCTAGGAAAGGACAACAGACAGGGAATGACAGTAGTACTTTGTGTGACTTAAAAGTAGGGCTGCGTGATATGACCTAAAATTCATATTGTGGTAGAATTTAAGCCATAGACGGTATATATATCGTGGTACATACTTTGGCATGTAAACTTCAATGTAACTGTTTCTAAATATGTCCATAGAAAAGGCATTCTAGCAGGACACTGCATGTGGGAGGATCACTCTGCTCTTGCTGACTCGATTCCGGGAGACTGAATCTCATCTGCGGGTGTCATGGAGCCACTAACAATATGTGGGAGACTCCTGGAACTTTCGGGACAGTTAGGATGTCCAACTATGGATGCTGCACCGGTAGTCATGACTGAATTACTACCCACTCCGCTCTTTCACCCAGATCCCTAAAATAACGCAGGAATCATGGATCTTTAGTGAACACTCACTCGAGTCAGTTGAGTCCTTCCAAATTTGTTTACAACGCAATAACACCTACCAAAAGTTCTATAATTTGCAGCAACAAGTTAATTTGTATCACTAAATACTAAATAAATTGGGGATCCTAACAGGCAGTCTGAGTCGCAGCTCACAAGACCTTTCTGCATTGGTCAACTCGGATCATTTTAAGGATTCGGGTTATTCTGAGTCATACACACTACTCCTGTATGGCCATGAGTACCTCATGGAGCAGGCACTCGACTATGAAGTGATACTGCCTGCTTTATTACTTAATAAGAAAAAATCTCCAAATATTCTGTAAAAGGACAACACACACCATTTCTCTCACTTCCAAGACAGACAGACCTTTTAAAATAAAGTCAGTGTGTTGCCTTCCATCATTGTGACACTGGCTGGGCCCAATTGTGCATGTGTGACTCACATCAGGCAGGGACTCACATCGGGTAATGACAGAGCTCATGCATGCATTTGATGCAATTTGATGATGTCACAACCTATAGCGATAGGCCAGTATGATGAAAATCTATAGCATTGGCCAAATTTATATTGCATACCATTTATACCACCCACCCCAATTTGAAAGTGTAGTCTCTATAAAACAGGAATGACACACACCTATTTTAACAGGAAATCCAGGAGGAAATTTTAGGGTGACAAAGTCTCGTAACCGTGCAAAATGGGAACTCGTCCGGGCCATGAGATCAATAATGGGGGTCACCTGTTTCACCAGGGACAGAGGATGTTCCTCGCTCATCCACAGTGTACCTTTGAACCTGCACAAGATTAATGAAAACTTTATTCAAATGCACCCAAAAGTTTACGTCACATATGGAAAACTTACAAATACATAGCTCTCAGGAATAAAAGTTTTTACAGCTCTAAAGCTCAGCGTCTTACTTTTGCGTTCGAATGCTCAGTTCAATGGGTCGGCCAATGTCTCTGTCTCCCAAATCAAAGTTAGGATTAAAATATTCCTCTGGAGTGATGGCAGTGGGATTGGTGGCAGTTGCATACTCTAGAGTTAGGTCCTGTAGGGTCAAGCATTCATGAAATCAGCTGTCTGGTAGCAAAAAGAAAGATTATTTTTGTGTAATTACTGAATGCACTTCTTACCCCTTGTGCACTTATGTGCTGTTCCACAGTCCCCAATAGAGACTCCAGGACATTCCTCTCACCTTTGAACAGTAGATTGTTATTCATTTGGAGAAAAGGGAACTATTTATGTCAAGGTGTCAGAAATATAAATATGAATGCTGAGGGATAAAAAAATAATATGGAATTTATTCCTCTTACTTTTTATCCTGGTTTTCTCCTCATCTGTAAGATGTTCTGTCCTTGTCCTGATGACCACATTTACGTTGTTCACATTGAAAACCTGAGCAAATAAACAGAGCCCATCGTAATACACCGTATTCTTCATATTTGTGACAATGCACATATACTGTAGCTTTAATTGTAAGAAAATGTAAAACTTCTGTTAACCTTTGCTTCAAATCCATTGACAACTTCGGTTTTGTCAGACCTCCAGCCCCAAATGCCAGACTTGGTCCTGTGAAAAAAAAAAAGAAAATTGTAAAAGTAAAATCATCATTACAAGAAAAGTACATTATCATGTGTATAGCGCAAAATCATACTTTTGAAACACAAAACATTTCAAGTAGAGTACTTATGCACTTCAACAATTTGCACTAATCTTCACCAATGTGCACAATATCAGGCTACAGCAGTTAGCACCTTGTTTGAATGTGGCCTGTTTTGGTAACTGAGAATCACTGCTGCCAATTATCAGTCAAAGACTATTGTATGAGAATTGACAATTGTGTTTTTTGAGGACGTTATATGAACAAAGATAAGCCAGTCACAGCAAGACATTGCACACGCCTCATTCAATTTCTCCTAATTATCTGTCGCAACACTTTTGCATTCATTTTTAGGCTTTCAAAACATGCTTACATTTGACAAGTTAGGGTAAACTCGAAATCCTGCAAATTCATAACCAAGTATTGTATTTAACACAAATTGGACATTAATTATTTGCTTGATGGAGACATTTTTTTTCATGCAGAAGACATGCATAACTATCATTAACAAGTAAATGGAATCAGTGTTTGGACAATAGTCTCACTCGGAGAATAATGATATTTAAATATGTACAAAAATGCTATTTGAGCCGTTACTGCCACTGTGGAGTTTGTTCTTAGTAGATCACAGGCAACTGGCAGTCCTGTGTGCTGCGTGGGGATGAAATTAAAAGATGAGTCACTTGCCTTTCAAAAGCAATATCCTTGGTGTCCAAATAGGTGTTGACAATAGAAGTAGTCAACCTTTTGGCAACTTCCTGTTCTGGTGGCTGCATTGACTCTAGTGTGACATCCTCAATTTCTTGGGATATGTTGAAACGTTCAGTGTCAACCACATGATCATCATGGTTCACCTCCATCAACTCTGCACATGAAGCTGTTGAAAAACATTCAGGCATAAACCTAAATAATTTTACAAAAATTGATGGCTGAATCACAGAGAGAACTCAAAAAAAAGAGTTAAACACAAACCATCTCCTTTAAAGATGTAGCTTCTACGTCCTCTGATCCACGTCATGTTCTCAAATCCTAAGAGAGTGGCATCCACTCGCAGACTGGCACCACTTTTCCAAATGCGACAAACATCACTTGGACAAACCCGGGACAGAAGAGGGACTGTGAAGTAACAGAATATGAATGCCTTACAATGGAAAGAAATGTATCAACACATGAATAACGATGTGAATCATTAATAAACTATAACAAATGTTTGAGCTACAAAGAGGCAGGTACGCTATGTTGTTCTTTCTGTATGACCTGATAAAACCTCTGAACATTTAATTGCAAATCACAGCACTAGAAAGCACTTGAAGATAACTTCTTTTGCATACTGAATTGCTGATAGCCACCATGTACTCTATGAACAAAGAACTTACTCCAACTGGTGAATTCCCACTTCATTTCCATGTAGAAGTCTGGAGACTGCGGGTGAAAAGACAGACAAAGCCATGTCCTTGTAATTAAAAGCTGATGAGGAAGACATCATAATGGGAAAATGTATAAAGCTGAACCTCTCTGATCTTTGCCAGCAGCTCAGGCACTCCTCCAAGAGCAGTGGAGGCTTTGAGGTAGTCTCTACGTTGAAGGACTAACTGAACCATCTCTGGATCTCCGGTGCTGACCGCCTCCTGCAATACTGTACAGAGACAAGAGGAAGACAAGTGTGAAAAAAAAAACAACACAAAAACCTTTAAGGCATCAGCATTTTTCCCTAGGAGCAGCACCTGTGCATAAATAAACTTCAACAATGATGATAATAACTAGCCAAAATGAAATGGTTTTATTGCAAAGGAGGGGAGGATATGCCAGGAATCCCATTAACAGCTGACTGGAAGGGTGCTAAAGTGATAAAACAATCTACAAAACCATGAAAAAACATACGTGCAAGACAAGGTCAGGCAGTATTAATTATAGCTAGGAACCAATTTAATGCCAAACCTGTCCAATTGTTGGCATTTTCTTTAGTCACTTGAGCTCCATGTCTCAGAAGGACTCTCACTGACTCCAGGTGCCCAAGTGACACAGCCAGGTGCAGAGGTGAACGACCTCTGGGGTCCATAGCTTCGATGTCATTCTGAAAAAAATCAGGAAGAAACTTCTTACCAAAATTTTACTTAATGGAATAACATCCAGGCACCTGGTTAGACTTATACTTTAGAATACACACAACACAATGAACTGTTGTATGAACAAAGGAGCATCAAAATAACAAGACATTTACTGATGCTTGTGTTGGACTTGTTATTATGCTTAATGCTTATGATTATCTCATACAGTCATAGTTTTGCACCTTTCAATTTAGGTCTATATTGCTAATAATAATGTAGGATTACAATAGTGAGTTCACTGACAAAGCTTAGCATCATGTCTGGTGCTTATATGACTCGCAATGCTAAGGTGAGCTCGCTATTCATCAGCATAGTCAGTTACAATTACAATGACTGCATTACAGTCATAACCTTGCAACAATTCACATTATTGCTTGTAATGATTAACTATGGAGCAACATTGTATGAGATTAGAGCTGGCTTTGAAACAGCCAGTCAGTTTACTCAGAAACATTTTTAATCATCCATGACAAGATTTAATCACTGCCTTTATGGCTTTTTAATATAATAATGACACAATTCATGAAAGTCTGTAAGTTGTGTTTCAACTGATTTGGTTAATACCATTAAATGATATATTTATAATTTTACAAGCATATCATAAAACATCAGTCAGGTGACCATATCAACAGTAAAAGAGGTTTTCCTCATTGCAATCATTCCTTCTGCAGTTCATACAAACTATTTAAAGATCTCCTTCAAAAGTGCTTTCATTTTGAGCTAAAGACTACAAGAGTCCACGGGGTCACTTTGAGTAATTCTGAAGCTTATATGAAGCTTCTGCAGCCTGATCAAGAGACTATTTGCCACATTTAGCATCAGATTTCCTCTTTGTGCTTCCTCAGATAGTGTCTCCCTGTTAAGCTGCTGAGGAAACATAGTAATAAAACAAGGCACTTTGGCACTAAAAGGACTGTAACGTTGAAACTTATATTGATTAATGTGGACAGTTTAAGTTTCACATAAGCTTGAGATAAAATGGACTGTCGATTTTGGCCACCATCACTCACATTATAAGTGCATTGAGAAGGGATCTCCTAATGGTCTGTATGAACAAGAGGAAATATTACATATTTTGCATACACATTTTATTTGGGAAACTAATTTGTTTTAAAATCAGACTTGGAAAAACTGCGACCCTATCCTGTAATAACAGCTGGAAGCAGGTCATCAACCTATGATGGAATACATTTTTTAAAACAAATGAAACTAACTTGTTGATAGGTGAACACGGATGTTTCGATGAAGAATTTAAATATGCTGTGTGACACTGCGGAGCATCTGTCAACACGACTGGCCTACATTAACTGGGACGGCTGTGCAGACTTAACAGCTCTGTGTGTGTGTTTTTATCTAGCTAGGGGACATCGGTGTGCAAGTGTGCAATGTATCCAGTGTTTTTACTCACCTGTGCCAGCGCTATTTGTGCTTCCAGTGTCCTGTAATCATTCTCCCATACTGCTGCATGCAGTGGAAACGTGCCTCTGATATCTTCGCTAATGTTAGCTGTGGACATCTTCCTCTTTACGGAGCCTCTCTCAGTGCAACGTTAGCCAGCTTCTTATACTTACAGCCATGGGAAAACAGCGACAGCTACACGTTAGTTATGCCAAATTTTGCGACAAATATCAACCATGACCTTAATTGCCAACAACAAAGTCGAAATTTGGCCGCTGGTGGTCCAACTTTTCATCAAGTCTTCCTCTAAATAAAACTTTTGAACAAGGAAGTGCCAGGAGTACCGCACAATAATGACAGGGGTGTCCTACATATAAAAGCAGCCTCTTAATCAAATTGATACCGCAGAGTTATGCGCGCTTACCAAGCCATTTTTAAAACTGCAATTTACATATGCGTGATAACATAATTCCATTAGGTTACAAAGTGACAGGAACATGATTTGTAAATAAGAGAAAAACGCCTTCAGAAAAATTGTCAGTTCCAGTTTGGGTGCGACCATTGGACATGTCCGTGTGGGGGTGTACAGAACACTAAATCTGAAGAAAAGTGCCTATAAAACGTTATTCTGCCTCATACTCTTACGTTTTCCGTGTGATAATAAGTAAACATTTTAAGGTGAATTAACATTGTAATACAATAATAGTGTCCACACAATGAATCGACTATGTTGCCTGACACGTCAAAATAAGATCGGCCGTTGCTACTTACGTTTAGAGAGGGAGGTTAAATATAAACACTGCCACCGCCAGCATACGGTGCAATATATGTACACAACACTTTAAATTGTATGATATCATGCTTCTTTAGTGATTTGACCTTTTGTGTTATTTTGCTTGCCGTCTGTTATTTTGCGGGTACAAATTTGTGTTAAACACAAAGACGGGCCCATTGGCCACATACAGGCTGTCCTTGTATAGGTTAATTTGTATTTTATTTTATTTTTTATGGCACTGCTGTGATATTGACCATTATTATTATTATTATTATTATTATTATTATTATTATTATTATTATTATTATTATTATTATTATTATTATTATTATTATTATTTCAATTCGGACGTGTTAGGATAAATAAGGTTTCAGTAAAAATAATAAAATAAATGGTTCTTTACTCAGGTTAGTCTACCAAGCTCACAATATGCTCCATTAAACCTACTGTTTTATATAAAGATGAATAAAGATTATTAACCACAGCTGTAAGAATCAGGGCCACTTTGGAAACTGGCGAGGCAAGGAGATTATTATATCTGAGCAGCAAGTAAGAAAAATGTTTCCTGTGATGCTCAACCAGGGTAAAACCTTTATGCTGTTATAGGTCCCAGTTGCCACTGGGAGTGCTGTAGCTCCATGTTAAACTGCCACTGAAAACTCGCCTCAAATACATAAATAAATATATAACATCCATAAATCCAAGTTCTTATTTGACTTACTTTTCATGACTGAATGTAGATAGATAGATAGATAGATAGATAGATAGATTGATTGATTGTCATTGCACATAAAATACAACTTTTATTATAGTTTATTTAGTATTCCCCCTCCAAGCAGCATATATATGCATATATACTGAAAAATAACTATCTACCTTGCATCTTTGTAATCATTATTACTTTTTCCCTTTATCCTATCACCATGTTGACTGCATCAACAAGCTGAAATTGAAGATGTATTTTTTAATGTTATCTTTATTTTATGGTGATGCTTACTTGTTTTGTTATTATTCTATCAGCGTCACACATGTTGTTAATGACGTTTTTATAAATAAAGTTTTGGGGAGAAAAAAACCTGCGTGTGGTGCCGTAGACGGAGGAGAGCAGGGGCAGGGACAGTTACCTTCGCTGCTGAGTCAGTTAACTTAGAGGCAGCGCTGTACATTTACCCCTGTGAGGTAACATTATAATGTTTATAACGGAACAGCGAGCCGATCCGGTAAATGAAGACACGGGTCGTTGTTTGGATTGCTTTTAATTAGCTAGCTGCAGCTAACGCGGAAGGCAGGCATCCCCACGAGTAACCAATGATTAGCTGAACGGACACAATACTGAGCTCATTTTAGAAGGCATTTCCTCCTGGGTGAAGGATGTCTAAACGCCTGAGAAACGCTGAAGTCTGCGCCGACTGCAGTGTTACAGGTAAGCAAACTAGCCATGTTGAGTGTGTAACTAACACCGTGCTAGCTGCTGGTATCCCCTGACGTTTGGCTCACTCCTCTGGTGTAAATCAGATTATCAACGCTGTTTCTGCTTAACACTGAGTCGGATATGCAGTGTACTGTTGTTTTTACCAGGGCAGGTGTTATAGCAACAGCGAGGAAGCAATCTGAGCTAAAAGGCTGTCTTTTTTCTTTTTAAATTGTTTCCGTACTTATTGCTGTAAATAATATGATCAGGCATTTGGGATGTGTCAACATTTCTTCTTTTTTTTAAACAAGTGAAGTAACCCTTTAAGTGCAGACATTTCCAATAAATTTGATTATTGTTTTTCTACTTCAACAAGAAGTATTCTATTTAAATTTAGAAATCTGTCATTCCTGTTGAGTAAATATTGACTGCATTATTCATACAGTGATCGCTCAGCATCATGGTTTATGAGGTTTCTCCCATACTTTACAAACAGTGACAGAACTAATCCGGTCTCCACAACTGTTTTGTGATCAAGTTAATCTGTTGATTAACAGTTAATCTGTTTATCACTATCTCAATTAGTCAATTAGTTTATTGGGCTATAACTTCAGCAAATGGTGGAAAATGCGAATCAGTGTTTCCCAATCCCAAGATGTGTCCTAAAATATCTTTTGTCCTGACCAAGTCCATCAGTTTGCTTTCTCCGACAACTAATTAAACCACAAAATATTCAACAAAATAATAATTAGAAGCTGGAACATCTGAGTTGTTGACTGATTTATCACAATAGTTGACTAATTGATTCATCTACTAATGTAATGGCTGCAGCTTTAAACTGGTCACTTTACTCAGGTATCTGTATATTGTATATTTGTGAGCACATTTATCTCGAGGTGAAATACTAGAGTACTTAATGTATTTTCCATTACTGTAAATGTGATCAGAGTAATCTTATTATTTTAGTTTTTAGACATATTTGTTCTAACTAGTATTAGGAATGAAATAAGAATTAAGCTTTTACAGTCAAATGTTTCTCAGAAAACTGAAGTGAGCTGCGTGTCTGTTTGTGAGGAACTTTCAGAAGTCCCATTTATATAGAAATGACGTGATGTTTTTCAGCAAGCACAGGAAGCAAAACAGGATGCAGTATGAATTGACTGCATGCTTTCAATGCAGATTTTTTTTTCTGTTGTGGTGCCACAGTGTATTGTTAATGTGACACACTGGAACTGAAGAACAGGTACATTTGATTTTAGAAAATATAGAATATAAGATAATATGAATCAATATTAACATAATGTATGAATATTTGTGCACTGTTTACTTATCATTTGCAAAATAAAGGATTAAGGAATCAAGAGAAACATTAACAAGTCTGCTAAATATTCAGCAACACTCCTCCAGCCCTGCACTATTTTGTCTTTCATGGTGTCATTCAGATTAGTTAAACTTCCCATGTCTCCGCAGCAGCTGGCCTGACTTGCCCTTCCATACCACTGTTACCAGTTGTTGGGTGTGAATATTTTTAGAGATTCAAGATCTGGTATTAAATTTAGCAGCACTTGTTGAGGAAAGAGTAAAAGAAGCATGCCAGCACTCTGGTCTCAGTGGAGAGTAAGTTAGGAGGAGACTCTTAAAAACCAGTGACCAGGTGCCAGAATCTGACCGGCAACCCCTGCAGCTGTTCCTTCTGTACCTCAGCTGCTGCTAAGACACTTGCAGGCTGCACTGTCTGTGCTGTCAGCATGCCAACCGCCCAATCTGCTGAACAGTTTATTGGCTATCTGATGGTCATATGAATTTACAGTATTTTTGGTCCTGAAATGTTTGCTGTCAGAAGAGTGTCTCTATGCACAGACAGCAGAGCTCTGACATTTGAATTAGAGGAAGTGTGTTAAACAGGTCAAGGTTAAATAAACACATTTATTTTAGTTGCAGAGTGGACTGTAGCTAACATTTACACTCTGTCTCATCTTCTAATAACATGTATTACCTCAATGTGCAGTGTAAAATTTCCTGATAGCATTTATCTGTCACTTTTTCAGCGTTTTGAAAGAGGAAGCTGCTGTATTACTCAACAATAAGGTTGAGGTACTTCAACCTACAACTGCGGGCCTTCACTTCCCTTTTACACAATGGGTGACTCCACATAAATCCGGGGTGAATTAAGACCTTAAAAGCATGTTTTTGCTTACTGCTTATAGGGTTAAGGCTTATTTCTTATCTCAAGTTGAATTTTATGGGACATTGTAGTTTTTTTCCCCAATGTCTGCTTGTGTTATCTTAGTATAAATAATGCTTAAGGTTGTGTGAGCTTGCCACTGCAGACACAGTGTCTTTTATGGATAAGACTGGCATCATTCTGTATTTTCCTTACTGTCAAATGAAAAATTTTAATAAAGATTCAGTAATTTCCTGAAGCAGCAGGACACAATAGTTTTATCAAAGTTTACTTAGTTAAACAGCTGCAACATTTAACTGATTAATTGACTGGCAGGAAATTAATCAGTAATTTGGAATTTTTATGCAGACATGGCAAATACTGGCAATATGACAAATCAATCACATCTGACGATTCTGTGTCCCACATAGTATAATCAATATATTTGCAAATAAGACTGTTGATTGGACAAGACAATATGTTTGAAGCTGCTGATCTATAAGCTCTTGAAATTATAACAGGAATTTTTCGCTGTTTTCTGAGATTTTACAGACAAAAGTAATTAACTGAGAAAATAATCAGCAGATGAATCAATAATTCATAGTGTTATTAGTTGCCTAACTAGAAGAAAGAGTGCATCTGTCAGGGACTATTTTCAGCGAAGGATCAATACACATGTATTTCAGGCAGCAGGATAGTGCATGAATGTAGGACTGATTCAAAATGAACTGCAGTGTCCAATTCATGGTAAAGAAATAAAATGTCAGCCAGTGCACTGCTGTGGCTCACTGATGTGTAAACAGTTTTCACACGTCTGTGGTACTGAGATACTGATATGCTTTGGCTGCTACAACACCTAGCGAGTAGGCATTTGCCTGGCATTTGTTTACTGTAACAGCCAGCCATATATTTAGCAGTTGTTAACGATTTAGTTAATTAATATTAATATTTACATTTTGGATTGCTTTGTGTAGTTATGAAAAAGTAGAAGTGGGTTACTGTATGTAAAGAGAAGAAGGCTGTGTATGATTGATTGATTGATTGATAGATACAATAGTATTATGTAATTGACTCAGCTTGGATCACGTACAGATGAAATCACAGTAGATGAAACCTGTGAAAACCAGGTGATGCAATATTGTCTTCTCAGCTGTAGCTCATTCACACCTTAGGTCAACTGAAAAATGGGAGCACATCTTTGTGTGATTCAACAGTGAGGTCACTGCGAGTGTCGTGATTTGACTATGGTTTTCTCCCCCTTCACAGAGCCGCGCTGGGCTTCAGTGAACAGAGGTGTGTTGATTTGTGATGAGTGCTGCAGTGTTCATCGAAGTCTGGGCAGACACAGCTCTCAAGTTCGTCACTTGATGCACACACCATGGCCTCCTACACAACTTCAGGTAATAACCCCACACAGGGAAAATTATATGTTCGCCTTCTCATGTTCAAAGCAACATTTTTCTGTTTATTTTTCTTCTTTGTCATCGTGTTGTGTAGTTTTGTGAGTCAAACTTCATATGACAAAATACCTTGATGATTGTAGGAGCTAAAATGTGCATTTGCCTGTTTATGACTGTGCACATTTCGTCACCTGCATTAGTATGTCACTACTATTATTATTATTATTATTATAGACTTCTGAAGTCAGCAGGCCTGTGTCTTTGCTCAAGATGAATTAGATAATGAAGTCATACTTTAGATCTCATTGAGGTTTATTGATTTTGCCCAAATATAGAGTGTGTTTGTTCAGTAGGGGGAATTGCTAAAGGTGAGTCAGAATTACGTGAGCCTGAATCAATAGGACACATCTACCGGTGTCCTTTTCATGTCGCCTAGATGGTGCAGACGTTATACAGCAATGGTGCAAATTCAATATGGGAGCACTCCCTCCTGGACCCTGCGTCTGTGATGAGTGGAAAACGCAAGGCTAACCCTCAGGACAAATTGCAGTGAGTTCATAACCGTTTTTTTCTTTTTCCCTCTTCATATTAACTTACTGATCAATAAACTGATTTTATGTGAAAATGTGCCACTGGTTCACTTGTTGTCTCTCTTTTTGTCTTTGCATTTTTGTGCTTCACGTCATCCTCAAAGCCCAAACAAATCAGAATTCATAAGAGCCAAATATCAAATGCTGGCATTTGTCCATCGCTTGCCTTGCCGGGAGGATGACAGCTTGACAGCTAAGGATTTAAGCAAGGTGAGCAGAAAAAAGTACTCACTGTGACATGTTTTGTGTGTTATTGTTAATATTAGGCTAATAGGTTTTTTTACTTTATTTCTTTTTATTCAGCAACTTCACTCAAGTGTACGCACTGGGAATCTGGAGACTTGTTTAAGGTTGCTCTCTCTGGGAGCACAAGCTAATTTTTTTCACCCTGTAAGATTCCATCTCTTTATATAAAACCTCCATTTTCATCTTTGCATTTTCTTTGGCTTTTCTCTGGATTGTTGGACTTACATTTTGCCTCACCTCCAGGAAAAAGGAAACACTCCCTTGCATGTAGCTGCAAAGGCAGGGCAAATATCTCAGGCTGAACTATTAACTGTTTATGGGGCAGATCCTGGAGCCCCTGACAGTAATGGCAAAACTCCCATTGACTATGCAAGGTTGGGAATTATTTTCAGTCACATTTTATCATTCTAACACAAAACATTATGGCCATGGAATTTCACTTTTTAAAAGTTTTAAATAACACTTTTAATATGCATCCTCACAGGGAAGCTGGCCATCACGACCTGGCAGACAGACTGGTGGAGATTCAGTATGAACTTACTGATCGGCTAGCGTTCTACCTGTGCGGGAGAAAGCCAGGTACACTATAATGAGAGTGTGTGTGAAAACGAAGAATATGTGCATCTACTTCACCAAGTTTTTCTACCGGTTTGGAGTGAAAGATATTTTTGGCTTGTTGCACTTCTCTAAGACATGACACCTGATTATGATATTTAATGTTTTCTGTACACTGATTATGCACTACACTAAATTCTATTTAATAGAAAATGATAACATTGCTCACAAGTATTCATGATATTGTTGGCAGTCATCCAGAAAGTTCTTGTACTTCCTTGCAGATCATAAAAATGGTCAGCACTTCATTGTTCCACAAATGGCCGACAGGTAAGAAAGCACGTCTTTGAACGAATGAGTACAACTTAAATCGAGCCAACAAAGTGAGTGCAGCAGGGCAGTTTGTGATCGTTTTTTTGCTTTGAGGCCTGTTCCAACACGCTGTTGGACCCGCTGCAGCATTTATTATCTCTTAGAGGAAACAGACCCAGTGAAATAGTTAGCATACCCTCTGTACAACAGCTCTGTAATTGCAGCAGATAATTAAAATATTTCAGAATACTTTATTAGAGTGGAACAATCTCTGTGTTTTTTCATTTTAAACAATGTATATGCTTTTTTTAATTGCTCCCTATTGATGAATAAGGAACATGTAAGTATTTATTTTAATGAAGTGGGCATTAATGTGGGAAAAATATTTCAGCAGCATGTTAATGAGGGTTATTTTGTGTTTGCAGCAGTTTAGATTTATCAGAACTGGCTAAGGCAGCAAAGAAGAAGCTACAGTCTGTAAGTACTTCAGATTTCAACTGTACTGATCTGCTTCTTCTAAACCCTGAAATAAGTCTGACTAAGTATTATTTCCTAACCTTCACACAGCTCAGTAATCATTTATTTGAGGAGCTTGCCATGGATGTGTATGATGAGGTGGACCGACGAGAGACTGATGCAGGTAAGTGTTTTTTGTGTGCTGTCTAATACCCTGTGTTGATCTTTTGTTAAATGAACACCTGTGAACCACACAACACTGTGATCTCATGTTTGCCTGTTCTTTGCAGTGTGGTTAGCTACACAGAATCACAGCACCCTGGTGACAGAGACAACAGTGGTGCCTTTCCTCCCTGTGAATCCAGAATATTCATCAACACGAAACCAGGCAAGCTAGCTTCATAGCACTTCTACTCTAAGGTCCCTTTACATGGAGTGATTTTGAGATTAAATTTGACAGTGATTAGAGAAACGTGGCAAAATCTTTGCTCCCAGATTGCACAGTGATCCATGTCTATAAACAAATACATGATTCACCTTCCAGTATGACATTTTGTAGTTTTTTTAAATTAAGTTCAGGGAGAAAACACACTTGTTCATGGCCACAACAACAGAAGTGAAATGAAAAAGAAGCTTCTTTGAATTTGTATGGATAGACACGATCAATACCAATAAAAATACTTTCAATATAACAATTGATAATTTCACTGAACTTCATTGGAAGAAACCACTGTAGAGAAAAAAGGCTAAGTAAGATTGGTTGCATGAGCAAACTACCATGATCCCTGGTAACCTAGCTCCGTGCAACACTAACAACGATCATCCAGTGTTCCAGTCCGTCCAGTGTTGTCTGCAAACTGCAAGACAGCCGTCCCCACCAAGAGTGTCAATAGAACTAACTTATTTTATCACCTTAACCGCTCTCACCCTTTGGAGCACAGATGTATTCAACATCTGTTGCTACAGCTGCAGCAGCACCGCACATGCAGAAAACTCTTGAGAGGTACTTGGCATCAGTGCCTTATGACAACACATCTAAACCATACAAATATGTGATGTGTTGACATTTCTTTTCCCCGTCTGCCTTGATTGATAACTGAGGTGATTAAAATCAGAGGAAAGATAAATTAACAATAAAAGTGTTTTAAATTCAACATTTTTTCCCCGATCCTTATTTTAAATAGGTCTTAAAAAATCAAAAAATATTGTTAATGACCGATATGAAACACTTTTATCATGATACAGTTTTAAGCCATATCGCTCAGCCTTGGACTTTTTACATTTTCACAACAGAGCGGCACAGATGATGCATGCTAATAATGTCTCTCTGGTTTCATATACTTTTGACATTTAAGCGCTACAATTAAACTGATATCATATACCCTGACTCAGATTGTTAATAAGATTTTATTACAGGCACTTCTGCAATAAAATTCACATTGAAGTTAATTGCATTACTAATGAGGTGACTTTTTTTTCTTCATTTAGGGGCGCCAGAAACTTGCAAGATTTAATGCACATGAATTTGCAACTCTGGTGATCGACATATTAAGTGATGCTAAGCGTAGACAACAAGGGAATTCTGTAGCCAGTCCCAAAGGTTAGTATACAACTGTTACTTTATTCAAAGACCTTAATGACTCTGAACATTTCCTGCACAGGTAAAGGTTTTCCATTCTGTGTCTCTTGATTTCAGACAATGTTGAACTTATCCTGAAAAGTGTGGGTGTCAGGCATTGTAGTGACAGCCAGGACAATGACCAGCCAGACTATGATAGCGTGGCATCTGATGAGGATACAGATCAAGAGCTCCCCTCAAGCAAAGGAGATAGGACCAAGGTAACAAGGCATTGCTTTCACAGATTAAAATGCAGATACACATAAAGTCAATTTGCTGATAATGGCTTCTGCAGTTTTGCTTAAGTGTCTTTAATCGCTTTCTCAGAGTCTGGACTCTGACCTCTCAGACAGCCCCATTACTATGCAAGAGTACTTGGATGTGAAGAATGCACTCTCTGCCTCTGAAGCCAAGATCCAGCACCTCATGAAAGCCAACAATAACCTGAGTGACGAGCTGAGGCTGATGCAGAAAAAGGTATCTGCCGTGGGCCAACAATAAGATCACTAACACCGGGGGGCCGGACTGAGGGGGGGCCACAGCGGTCAGCAGAGCCCTTCTTCTACCCAGTGTGATCGCTCCTCTGGTGTGGAGGCCCGACCTGTTGCTTGTAATGAGGGCCTAACTACCTGAACAAGAATACTCTGTTGCAAGATAAGGCTGCTGTGACACCCTGCTGGTCCACCCTCTGTTTTGGCCAGCATGTTCAGTTTTTAAGCTTGAACATTAGCTGGAGATTTCTTTTTTTTTTTTTTTTTGGTTTGTTTTCTGGATTTCAAAGAAAAAAATGCATCCTCATCTCATTTCATAACAAAAACAGTCTAGTACTCCTTTTTGTGTGATGATTAAGAGTAAAGGCCATACTGTTTCATGGTACTAACAAGCATGGTTTAAGAGTATGCATGACGTAATTGACTGTTTTGTTTTTTAATCCCTTTAATAGTAGATAATGACTAACTTAAATTGTATGTGTGTGTGCCTTGCTTCATCACATATACTGTGTGCTCATCACATTTTAATGTTTCTGGATGTTTGGTACATGTGGATTTATTGTTTAACAAGTTTCCTGAGTGGTCATATTTCATAGAAAGTTAGTAGATAGATTTCTCAGTTGTAAACCACAGCTATTTTGAAAGTTACCAGTTTTGGCGGCAGATGTTGTCACATCACTCTCATTTTGTTCAAACAAATTAGCCAGTAAGTTTTTTTTTCATTTATTTTCCTATTTAATTTGGCTACTTAGAAATATGCAGATTATTTGCTTCCCTGCAGTGTGCTGTTATAGTAGATGTAGATAAAGATGAGGTGTTAATATTGTAGTCGTGTTAAAATTGACAGATTGTTGTGAATATTTTTTTATTTTATTTTTGAAAATAAGTTCCTGGACAAATCATTCTGAAACCATTTCTTCAAAGCAATCTTAAACAACATCTGAAATCAGAAATCACCAAAATCAACAGAGGGGACAGTCAGGTTCAGAGACACACTGCAGAGATTTAACTTTCCTCTTTTCCTAAACAGTACTATAGATTTCCCATTTTTTTCCATTATTAGTTGGAAAAAAGTTCCATTATTTTCCCCCTAAACTGTTATATTCTTGACAAAATCTTCTTGATTTTGCTAAATCTTGAATGCCTCCTATGCTGTCATAATTCTTGAGTTCATCTATCTGTACTGTAGCTGCACCTTTGACTCAAACTGCACCTATGTTGCTTAACTGTGCAACAATCTTGCTTGCTTATCACTTGCTTTGCATTTTTAAACCTAGAGAAAAATCATTCCCAAAACCACATTTTGCAAGTGGTATTAAGAGATGTCATCAAGAAACAGACTGGAGCTGTTCCACTAACAATAAGAAAGAATTAAGTAATCAATTAATTAAAGGAAATGATAATATATTCAATTTTATTCACCTTTCTCATAACTCAGGGACACTTTCTCTCTTACACACACACACACACACACACACACACACACACACACACACACACACACACACACACACAATGTTAATGAAAAACTTGGTTAAACTGGTGTGTATTAATTCTATCTTTAAAGATAGATAATCATCAATCATAACAGTCACAAGGATTGTCATTTTGGCAGAAAACAAGATGATTGTTTCATGTTTTAACCACTAATATAAAATATTTATGTAGAATTCAAACAAGCTTTCAGCAAGCTTTGTAATTAATTGGTACTGAAGCAGCTTCAAGTTTTGTACATTGGTGACACATCCAATTAATGATTGAACTTTCTAGATCATGGTAATAGGTTCTTGTCAGATTTTACATGATATCTGTAAAGATATATTTTATTCTGCCAGTGTAAAGCCTTTGCAGAATTAAATGGTAATTTTAATGCTGACAGTAGCAGACTGTCCGTGTATGATGTAAATAATCGGAGGAACCATAGGATAAAATCTGAAAAAGTATGCTGAAAAGATAGAAGTGATCAGAGCAGGGTAAAAAGCTTGCTTTGCTGAGAGCACCTCTTAGTGTATTGCTGACCGTCTCTTCCAGCTGCAATCTCTGCAAAGTGAGAACACCTCTCTCAGGCGGCAGGTCCCAACCAATATCTATCAGATCCCCAGCGGTTCAGACTACCCTGACCCCTCCAGTCCCTCAGCCTTGAAACGGCGACAGTCTGCGCGGGCCAGTCGGCCAATGTCTATGTATGAGACCGGCTCAGGCCTGAAGCCCTATCTCCCTAAAGGGGAAACGCCCTACCCAGAGGAGGGTATCCCCACCCTGCAACCCTTCCCACCTCATGTAAGTAAGCCCTTTTCCCTGCACTCCTTTGCCATTTCCTCTCCACTGCACTGACTTTCCCCTCATGTCTTCACCCTGTCTGCACACCTGTCTCTCTGCCTTTTTTGTTTTTCCTTAGTCTTTTGATATTTGGTAGTTTTTTTTTCTGAAAAGACAGTCATAAAAAAAATCACAAAAAACTATTTATACACTGCCATTCACATCCCACCATGTCCAGTTCTTCTCAAGACCATTATCTGCATATTTGTTGTTTACTGGCGTGCTGCTTGTTTGTCAAACAAAAACTTAGTTGTATGTGCAAGAAGATGCTGTTATTATATCATTTGAAGGTTTGTACTGTGTTTTTATGTTGATGAAGCATTAAAACTACCATACAAATACTCTGTGTTTTGTACTGCATGACAAACTCACATTCTTATTTTTCTCATGTGTTTGGATTCTCTCTTTGGTTCAAATGATTGAAAAGACACTTCTGCTGTTAGCAGACTTATAGCCTACAGCATAAGTATGCTGTAGGCTATAAGCATAAACACAGTTTCCTGGTACTTTCTTTCAATGGATTAACTCTCCGGCTCTTCAGTCATATTTTTCCAGGACACTGCTCAAAAAGGAAATGGTTAGGAGCTCTGGGAATATATGTAGGAGGATGATCTGTAAAAACAACTGAGCTTTTGTGATTTGTCTACGTAGCATTGATTTGATTAACCTCTCTGAAAGAATAGAATCATTGAGTTAATTTTTATTGCACAGATTTAGATTTCATGAAGCTTCAGTGATTCAAATTGCTTTAAGAAACCTGAATCCACAGAAATTACATTATCTCATCTAATTTATCTCACATTTCTTTTATTGTTTTTTTTTTCTAATTTACGAAGTCTGTCTTCTTAAAATGTGATCTGAACCCTGTCTTTAGACGGAAAGGGGCGCTTTTGTGACCACCTCTTCATCCCTCCCCTCATTTCCATCCACCCTGTCTTGGTCCAAGGATGAAAGTACTCAAAAGGTTAAGTAAATCCTCACTCAGTCCACACCTTGTGGGACACAGCAAGTCCACTGGGAGCCTTTTACTTCCTCTTCTACCTCCTCCATCACTTTCATTTCTCCTCCGTACGCTGTTCCCGCTGCATGAGCCAACCCTTCACCGGCTGCCCTCACCACCAGATACCTGCCGTCATCATCCTCATTGTGCAGCTGAACACGTGGAAATGTGTGGGTTTTGCAAATTATGCAAAAACCTCTGCCTGACCACTGAACACTGAGCAGAAAGTTGCGCTTGCAATGCAGCACATGCTAATTTTAATGCTTTGCTCTTTGACCAAGAAGTCTATGTTGCAGATAATGTTTTTACTTTTATAAACCAGCCATGTGTCTGAAAAAAGAAGTGGGACTATTAAAAAGAAGGACTATATAATCTAATATAAGTATATTGAGTGTATTTTATACTTCTCTAGCTGTTGAATATCTCATGATTTACTTCTGAAACAGAATCCTTGGCTGAAGTTTCAGGATAAAGAGAAATCTCCTTTTTGCTCTGTCTCTAACAAACGCTTGGCCATTTTGCACAATGAACTTCCAACAGCATGCTCTCACTTCCTCCAGTAACATCCCCAAAACGCTATGGTGATCCAGGAGTTGTTCTACAGTGTAAAGAGACTGATCTTCTTTTAAAACAGAACAAAGGCGTATCTAAACATGTATGAACTGATCACATTTCCTGCCATGGACTGTTTGAGCATTTTATGCAGCACACAAGAGGAGGATTCTGTTTAAACTTTTTGGCACAGACTTAAAGGGTATGAACATTTTTACAATAGGCCCGTGTGGCTTAAGTGTTTGTGTCTGCTTCCTGTTTATAAATGTAGCCCTGAGTGTGTTACTGAATCTGCAAAAAGCTGCAAGTTACTGTCACATCTCAGATCACAGAACCTCATATCTAGTGTGAAGATAAATAAGTCATTTCTTGTCAATATTTGTGTTCTGTGTGATTTTAAGTTTACTTATGAAGTCATCTGAACCCTGACTTTCCACCCTCACATTATGACTCTCAGGGGTCTTATTCCCTTCAGTTTGCAGAATGAGTAAAGCTGGTCTGTCATGATTCTGTTGCAATCCCAACTCATTTGTGATCATAGATGTTTCTAGCCAAGTGTTACTTACTTGTTCTAGCATGCCATAAACTTAATTGGATAAAGCTGCAGATGATCCAATATGATGTGTGCCTTAAGCAGATCTAGTCAGGTTCAAGCAAGTTAGGATTTCTGATTGTTTCATACTGATGTGTGTATACTCTGAATCCTGCGTAATATGTTTTATACTAACTGATAATCATGTTAATGGCTTCAAGTTGATTCTGTGGTCTTGCTTCACAGCTTTACTGGCGTGTTTCAGAGCTGTATACTTTCACTTGTATATATTACAATTTGACACTGTTGTACTGTTTGTTGGCATCGCTGGAAACAGAAGGGGTTCAATATATATATTGCAGTGAATTTGATATGCTGTGTTCAAACTGTGATTTTGCCACAGCTGTTTCTGGTTTATATTGTCAAAGAAATGGCTTATAATCACATTTTTAAAAATTCTCTTCCTTCCAGGCCTCGAAGTTAGAGAAGCAGAGCAGCATGCCAGAAAGTGACTATGACAATACATTCAATGACTCTGAGATGGATGATTCAGGGTAAGAGCCTCTCCCAACAGTAACTGGGAAACAAAAGACAAAAGAGTACAGTCAAAAAGGGTTTTGTTAGTCAAATTGCATGCTTTTTTATTTCAAAAGCAAGAAGCAGAAGTTTGTTTCTTGGCAGTGAACACCTCCTTTTCTTCCTCTGAATTTCATCTCTGTAGTTTATGCAGGAGAGGGAGGCTGAGGACCAGTGGCTGGCTGGGGGAGGGCACCTCTATCCCTGAGCTGGATGATCTGGAGATGGAATCAGACCCTTCACTTCCCAGCACAGAGGACGTCATCCGCAAAACTGAGCAGATTACCAAGAATATCCAAGAGCTTCTGCGAGCTGCTCAGGACAACAAACATGACAGGTCAGAATTATGAGACAAGAATCTCTATATTAGTTTAGGTTGGGATTTTTAATCTTTCACTTCCTTGCTTCCATTTTGAATCTTAAGTTCCTCTTAATTCATCATTGTGTTATTTTCAGTTGCCATTATCTCCGATCATTTCCCCTTTTTGTCTGTTTTCATCACTCTTCCCCCTCATTCTACTTCCACTCTGCTGTGGTGCCATGTTCTTGTTTTGGCATTGTGGCATCTTCACCCCTCACTCCTGTGAGCAGACCATGTGAGCGTGAAGGTGTGCGCCGGCTCAGGCACAGCCTGGGATGTTTCAGCACTTTGGTGCCCTGGGCTGAGAAGGCCCCATCTCCCCTTCAGCCACTCAGCCTCCGGTCCCCTGACCCCACCTCCTGGTACTCTGGCCTCTGTCCCTGCCTCCCAGGCACAGTTTTATTTTCCTCTCCCTCACACAGTGTCTGACTAACCCCTTTTCTTCTCTCTCAATTACTAATAAACTATTAGTTTTCCTTTAGATGTACTACTGAATGCTTGAATGTATTCAGTTGCAGACCTGCCAACATGTATGCATTTTGCGTAGCGGCCATGCATTTTGACCTCCTAGTACGCTTGTATGATTCCATGTTTTAAAGTGCGCATATTGTTTGATCTCACATTTCGCCAGTTTCACTCAAGTCTTCAGCAGGTTGTCACTGAAGGTCTGATGTGGTTTCAGACAGTTTTTCTCTTTAAGTGCAGACTATGAATCTGCTTGATGAAAAGTGCAAAAAGTTACATGAATGCAGTGTCTTTCTTTTGTTACATAGCTACCTGTTTTTTATGTGAGCTGTTCCTGACGTGGTATGACTATTGTTTGTCTATAATTTTATATAGAGTAATGTGTCAGTAAAGGGGGTTTGTACTTACACTGCTAAAATGTGTGCGCTCGTATATTAAATAGCATGTTTTTATTTGCTGTTAACTTGAGATTGAAGATAACAGTGTGCTGTCAATGATATGTAGTACATTGTGCTAACTGAATTGCATGTTTTTGTTTTTTTAGTTTTTATTGTGGGTAATAAGTATTTTATCTGCAATATGTTAAACTAATTGACAGTTATCTCCTCACAGCTTCATACCCTGCTCAGAAAGAATACATGTGGCTGTAACAGAAATGGCTGCCCTCTTTCCCAAGGTGAGAAAACTTGTATTATATCCATTTTTATCTAGAATGTTCTCGGACTTGTATATGTCTAGGAAGATGTTTTGACTCTTAACAAAGTTGCTTCATCAGTTCAAATTGGTTCGACTAGTCTGCAGTAGTCAGACTAGACTCGATTCATTGTATTTTGAACATATTGAAATACAGATGATCATAATGTCCCTGATGGTTTTGACTTTTTAAAAATTTTTAATTGATCTGTCTTATGATTTGGTTCTTTACTTCAATGAAAACACAGTCTGCTTTTAACCAAGTGAAAAAGAGGAGCCAGTTAGAGTAAAAATCATATTCAGTTCTAAGCCAGCAGAGGTCAATGTAGTGCCAAAAGGGCTACATTTATCAACCAATCTTGACACAAAACTGCATACTTTCTATGACAATTTCCTGCAGTAATCATATTTTAACTTTTCTCCACAGAAGCCATGCTCAGAGACTGTGAGAAGCTCTCTGCGCTTGTTGACCTCCAGTGCTTACAGGCTTCAGAGCGAGTGCAGGAAGGCAGCGCCTTCAGAGGGCTGCCCAGGACCGGACATGCAGCTGGTCACCCAGCAGGTCATCCAATGTGCTTATGACATTGCCAAGGCAGCCAAGCAGCTTGTCACTATCACCACTAAGGAAAATACCAATTAACAGCAATGCTGTCAGCATCTCAGTTTTGTTCTTATATATTTTTTAATGATTTTGTTGTTTTTTTTTTTATTTGTGGTATATGCATGCAATCCTTTTTAATTTATGAATAATATAAGTATGGACAATATTTAAAGTAAACTTGGGACATAATCTGAGTGTAAAGGGAAAGACTGCAGCTTTACTTATAGATACCCGGCTGCTGTAATAGCACCATTTCTCTTGATTACTCTCTAACAATTAGAGTTTCTCCCTTTTACTTACAAATGATGTTCAACCAGTTCATTGAGTAAATACTTTTCATTGAGAGAAGGAATTAAGCACAGTGATAACGTTGGTTAATTTTATGTTATTAGTCCAAAGCCAGACATGGATGCTGAAAAGCCATAAACAAGTCATGAATCCGTTGTCATTGAATGCTATTGCTAACACTCTTGTAGCTAAAAGGAGCTTCCTTTCTATTATTGCACCATGCAAGTGTCAAACTGTAAGCACAGTGGCTGTTAAGTTACTTCCATTTAATGTTCAGAACTTCATTTATGCACATTTTGTTGCTCTGCAATGCTAATGTGTGTTGCATAGAAAAGCTATTTATATGGTATGTCCCCTGTCCAAGTGTGATCCAGTCTGCAGTGCACTTACTACAGCTATTTATGTATACCCATTTGTCAAGTGAATGCATATAACACTTGTTCAGGGGCCAAGTTATATTCTTCACCAGCAGCAAGTTGTTGTATTAAGTTAAAAATGAGTTGGTGTGTTTCTACAAGGCTCTTCTCTGCACTGTATTATGCAGTCTTGTGTGCCACTGCAGTGTTGATGTTACAAGATATTTAGAGCTAATAACCATATGTATGTCCATGTGTTTTGTGCTGTTTTGTTGCTGCTAGTTTTGTATTTAATGTGCAACATATGGGATAGATCTCTTAGATATCTCCTGTATAACTGTGCAGCACAAGATTCATCCTCACAAAGTGTTTCCAAGGTCATCAATGAAATCTGATCAAGGTAATGTCCCTCTCTGTACTTGAAGGGCATGTAAGGATGTGTGTCATGCAGCTGTGAAGTTGCAATTCGGGGAAAAAATATTATTTTCTAAATAAACTTAATTTATAAATATAACCTGTCGAGGTTTTCAGGATTTGTACTTTTTTCCTGTTGTCTTGACACAAAACACTGAAGTGATTTGACTGGAAATATTTATTATAGTCTACAAATTGAGAATAGAAAATATAAACTTGTTACAAAGCTATAAAAGTGCAAAAAATACATCAGTCCTCTAAAGACAACTAACATTAAATTATTAAAATCAAGATGGCACATACAGTGTATAATATATTAACTCATAGCCAACATGAAAACTCTTTGTAAAGCTAAGTACATGTATGAAAAAAATATACATCTCACAATGTTGTTTTGATTTCAGTCATGCAGGCTGCTCATGTCCAGGCTGTTCGAGGCCTGCTGTGAATCTGAGAGGGAGAAAGTTTGCAAATGTAAGCATTCAGTATAACTCAATCACAAAACAGGCAGCTTGATCTTTATCTTTTACCTTCTCCTGGTACCCTTTCTTGGCCATACTCTCCATCTCCAGCCTCAGCTCCTCCTCCTGGATTTGTAGAGCCTCCCTTTCCTCCACCTCCTCCTGCTGTACCCTGCACTTCTCCTCCCACTGTTCTTGGAGCTTCTGCTCCACCTGCAGTACACACACACAAACAACATTAGGGCCATAGGAAGCATGACAATGTAGCCATGAAAAGAAATAAGCTGCTCAAAACCTCTATTGGGTCATCCTTTCCAGAGGTCAAGATTAAAGTTCCCAAGATGAACTAGTAAATAAAAAGGAACCACTGAAATAAATGCCAACCTGAGCATCTATCTCCTGCATCCGTGCTGTTCTGCGACTCTCCTCTTGCTCTTTCTCCCGCCGTCTGATCTCCCTCTCTGTCTCCAGTTCCTGGATCAGCTCTTCTCGTCTCTTCAGGGATTCCTCTTGAGCCTTACGGTTAGTCTGCATCTTTAGATCCAGCTGCTGTTGTCTGCCCACAAGCACCTTTTCAAGAAGACAAATACCAAGTTTATTTAGAAGTCATGTTTTTATATACAGTCATGAGGTTTCAGTTGAATTTGCAGCAAGTTTACGTCATGCATGAGTCGCTCTCTGGCTTTCCTTTCCTTCTCCCACTGTGCTTCTCGTTTCTCCCACACATGTTGAGCTTCTTCTCTAAAATGTGAGACACCGTAGTTTATATTTTAGTAGAAACAGGAGCCTCTTCTGCGTAGTGTGAGCTTATAGAAACTAGGTGTTCACCTGTGAAGGATTTCAAACTCAGCCTCTCTCTCTCTCTCTAACTGAAGCTGCTCTTCAATCACACGCTTCATCCAGGCAGCATCAGCGATAGCTCGTTTCCTTCGCTCTGTCTCCAGCTTTCTGTCCTCCTGTTCGCTTTCTAGCAAGGCCTCTAGGATCTTGCAGTCAGCCTCCTAGTGGGTGCAGAAGGATTCAAACAACATGTTAAAATTAGAATTAGGAAAGGATTACATTTAACATACTGAAGTACAAATTGGCAGATGTAGACTCACCAGTTCCTCCTGCACCTGCTGGGCTCTCCTCTTCAGCTGAGCACGATACTGTCGGATCAGGAAACGCCTGGTAGAACACAAATTCAATGATTCCACTGCCTGACCAGCATGAAATATCTCACTTGTAACTGGTTATCTGCAGAAAGAGCAACACTTACCCCATCTCAGTCTTCTTTCGCCTTTCCTCCAACTTTCTCCTCTCCTCCTCTATCTTCTCTAGCTCCCACTGCTGGGCCAGCAGAGCCTCTTGTTCCTTCTTTAGACGAGCCGCCTGAGATAGGAAAAAAAAAGCATGTATATATTTTTTGCAATATAATTTTTCTCAAAAAAACTACTTTGTACAAAATCTCAATACCTCTTCTTCTCTCAGCTTCAGTTCTTCCATCTGCCTGCAAAGTTCTTCTGCTCTTTGCCGCTCCTCTCCTTTCTTTTTCTCTTCTGCTTCTCTGATCCTCTCCAGTGCCTCTCTTCGGGTCCTCTCGTACTCATTTTCAAAGCGCTTCTTCTCTTCCTGCTTTGCCTCTTCTTGCTGCGTGTTTGGAGAGATGGGTTATTTAGAGTAAGTGTGTAAACTTTCTTGATTACATATTGTGTTGAATAGATTAACATAAGTAGATTTCCAACTAAATACTTTGATCACAGGTGAAATGAGCACCGTTTAATAAAAAAAATATTTATTCCACATATACTGTAATTAGTCAAGTAAAAGGATAATGAGAATGTTTACTGAATGTTTATGCATACTTTGTGACACTGGCTTGAAGTAGATGACACCTGTAAATACTTGTGTGCAATTTTTATGCAGCTTGGTTTGAATAAAACTGAGTGTTGTACAACAACTCATGATAAGGATCAAAAGGCTAAAAGCACTCCTGCAACGGCTTGTGTGGACAACTGAGATGTTTTTCTTACCTGTCTCTTCTCGGATATCTGCGTTTGCCACTGGCTGACAACATGATCTTTATGTAATGTCGACTCAACCTGTGGACAGATTAAAAGCAGGAGTTGTGATAGATAGAGATACTGATGAACCTGACCCTTGGCGGAAGCAACACCAGAGCATTGTCTTGAGTCAACCCTGGACTCAAGTTAACAGGAAGGCGTGGAATATCTGCATCACAAGTCCTATTAGTTTCCAGATCAAGTAGAGGTCTTGACAAAAAGTGTCCGTTTTCCCTACTTGTGAAGTTCTTCAGACGTACAGACAGGCATGGGACTACTAAGACCATTTATCAAATCGTCAACAACCATACTTTGATGTAAGAGGTTTGGCAATCAATCACGTTTGTTAAATAATAATTATATTAGTCAACAATAGCTTTAATAGTTTAAACTTAGCTACCTTTCGCAACTCTGTGTTGTTTTTCTTCCAGTGCTCCTTCAGTAGCTCTTGTGCAAGCTAGGAATAAAAAACAGCATTATAAGCATTATACAGAGTAGACAACCATACAAGCAAATATTCAAGTAATTGAGTGTAACTACCTTTTTTCTTCTTTCCTCTCTTGCTGTGCGAAGCTCTTCGGTTTTTTGCACTAATTGACTTGTCAGAGTGCTCCTGTCAGGGACCACTTCCCGGAGCTCCGCCTCCAGTTGTTTTTGCTCCTCTTCCAACATTGCCCTGAGTCGATTTCTGCGCTGCTCCAGATTCGCTCTCTTCTCCTCCTTCTGTCTCTGTTTATGGTATGCTGACATACTGACAAAGCAACAAAAAATTATTTAAATAACATGAACTGTGATTTTAATAAATAGATTGATCTTTGTTCATTACATAATATTTGGTGTCTCTCACCACATTTGTACATGTGTCAGTATATGATAAACACACTGAAGATTATCTCTTCAATTTGGACACAAGAGTATATTCAGGCAAATGATTTTTGTTTTTTTCCCTAGCATTTGTGAGACTGTGCTGCCTAAATAAGTAAGACTTTAATGGGGGAAATAGTTTATGAATCATTGTCTCTTTTCATTTTTATATTTTTGACAAACTTACTTTTCTGAAGGAGGAGGATCAGACATTTATTTAAACAGTATTATACTGAATTTAAGCTGGACTGTATCAGGGGCCAATCGAGAATACTGGGTTGAAAACCACTTTTCAAACATCACAAGGCATCCTGTAATGGTGCTGTAATGTGTAAATTAACCACAGGTGGCAATACAGGGAACACAGATGGTATCTTGATTGTCAGTTGATGTGATTATCCAGCAGTGTGCCTTATGATGTTGTAAATGTGTGGCATGATGATGGAGAGCCGGGGGCGGGCTTTGAATCCACATCTCTAGGGTAAGAGTCAGGCACAGTAACCAGTCAACAAAAGGGATATCCCCATGACATATATTATTTTATTACATATTATGTCTATGGATATCCCTGTGACCAAGCAGCCACGGCGCATGATCACTTGGAGGCATAGTGAAAGGACCCTCAGCTGTCACAAATGTATAGAAAGTGATTTTCAACACAGTATTCCAGTTTGGTCTCTGATGAAGGCCTGTTGAATTGTTGGGCTTTGATTCAGCGCAATGCTGTTCAAATAAATATGCTGATTAAATAAACAAGTCAGTGTGGTTCTTTTCCTTCAACTAGCACCAGCATGAATTTGATAGGCTTGAGATGGTTTTGCATGCGATGATGAGCTAATCGCACGAACTATACACATGGAAGAAAACCGAAAACACCACTACACAACAAACACACACACAATAAACAATATGATGTGTCTTCTTTATACACTTGTGAAGTTGTGAACTAGTGTGAAATGCTGAGTTAATTGAATGAGTCAGCATGAAGGTACCTCTGCTGGAAGGAGCGGCGGGAGCTCCACACTGCCTGTTTCTGACTATGGACACTCTGCTGCTGTAAATACCGTGCATGCAGCTCCCACTGCCGCCTGCACTGGGCTTCCTGCTCCCTCTGCCGGGCCAGCTGTCCGGCCAGCACCCGGGAGCGACTGGGCACATGGGCAGAGAGCGTCGGCAGAGCCATGAACCTAAATCACAATTAACAAACATCATGGATAAAAAGAAATGACCGTGCATGTTTATCAAATATGGACAACTGGGCCAAAACAACAAAAACAAAGCGCCAATGCCACACATGTAATGTTACCCGGTAGCAGTCCACCTTTAAGAGCTTGTATAACTTCTTACCTTCACAGGGGTTTAGTGGATTGTCTCCTCCTGGTACTTGTTGAATTCAGTTGCCGCCTTGCATTTCTACAACAAAAAGTCGTCTTTATTTCCTCCCTCGGTTTCCCTTAGTTACGAACATCCTAGTTACTCTGACGCTACGGGATGAAGGAAAGGACAAACTGCGATCCTGAAAGAAAAAACGCGAATCGTATTCACTTCTCACAGTGGATAATCTGTGTCTTTTCTGTCTTTTTGGAGTATTTCAGTAGTGACCATTGGTTGGCGCTATTCAACATAGTGTAGGACTCAGTGATAAACGGATAAATTTCTTTCTTTTTCATTTCTTTCTTTTTCCTTTATTTTATTATATATCACTATCTAATTTTGTGTATATTATGACTGTTATGCACTACAGTGGGCAACCATTTTTGGTAACAAACCTGATTCTTATTTAACCAATATTTTACTTCTTTTTGTGCAGTGTGTAGAATTTAAGATCATCTTTTGGACCATACTCGACAGAAATGATACTGAATTGAAAATGACTATTTTTTTCATAAGGATGTTGATTATTAGAGTATAGTGACCTGAAAAAAAAAACAATCAATTTTTCATTACCTCAGAGAGCTGTTCCTCCTCCACAGAGCCTAATATGTTGCACTGCCATGCTTTTTTTAAAAAATAGTTTAGTTTAGTTTAGTTTAGTTTAGTTTAGTTTAGTTTAGTTTAGTTTAGTTTAGTTTAGTTTAGTTTAGTTTAGTTTAGTTTAGTTTAGGTCATGATGTCACAGGAAAAAAATAAACAACAAAATAGCATTTGCAAGGAAGACAAAACAGAAAACGGGGGAAAAATACACTGTTCAAAGAAAATATTGAACAATCAGAATTTTTTTTCTCCAATGTACAATTGACATGCTGACATCATGTTTCTCCAGTAGTCCAGAATGGTCAAACCAAACACTGACACTAGAGAGAACCACTTCCTTTATTTTACGAGTTTGACAGCCACTATAGGTTCACCTACTGTACGTGCTTGGAAGGGGGGCTAAAAATGTTAATTCTCATTGTAAGATACTCCATTAGTTGGCAATAAAGCAGCATAAGTATGTCAGCTGATTTGAGCACAGGTGGTGTGTTTGTCCTGGACTTAAACACCATTTATTAGTCCTTTTATCCAAGTGGTATCAGTGACCATCAGTAGCAAGTCTATCACATGAGCCGTCGGCTGGATATTCCACCACCACCTGGGTTCAGTGTAGGTGAAGAGTACGTGTGTGTGTCAGTGTGCAAGTAAGAGAAAGAGAGAGAGAGAAAGAGGNTGTGTGTGTGTGTGTGTGTGTGTGTGTGTGTGTGTGTGTGTGTGTGTGTGTGTGTGCATGTGTGTGTGTGTGCTTAGGGTGGGGTATGGCACACAGTCTCTGCTTGGTGTCACTCTAAATCTGCAGTAGAGGTTGGGCAGTCTGTTGCTATCATTTCAGGAGGTAAGAGTGTGTCTAAACTGAAGGCGATGGCTTTACTAATGGAGCACCAGTTCAGACAGCTGCCAGCTGACAGACAGGTGGAAACAAGACCGTTTCTGGAGGCTGTGTCATACCTTCCACCATTCTTTGGTAAGTGGAGTTTCCACTGGGGAATACCCCATGCATTTACCAGTGACATTTCTGGATATGAAGTTGTGTGAAAACTTGCTCTGAGATGTCAGTGGCGCCTCTATGCACAAATGTGTAGTTATACAGCTTGACTGAGCTGTCATAGGCTCACTGTTACACTATGAGCCAGATTTAGAGTACTGACTAAGTGACATAAATTAGTTTAAGCATTAAGATTCTTTGCTGTTATATAATTCAAGTGCTATTGACTATTAAATTGTCTGAAGTGGCACTAAAATGCAAGATTTCATTTGACAAATGTTGCCTGCAGTTCACTGACTAGATTTTTCTATTATTGCATTTTTGTATGTGAGATTTGTTCAACTTTTTAAACACAAAACATTTAGTGAAGGAAATCTGTCATAACACTCCCTACCAATCGTAATGAAACAATCTTGCCCTCTCCAAAATGATAATCTTTTTTAGATCGTATTTCTTTTCATCAAGCTGTCCACAATCCTTTTGCATGCATAATTTAATTGACTGCCCTGGATTTTAAGTTGTGAAAATTGATTAGGATGGTGTTGAGTTCCCCTTGCCCATTCACTGGCAACATGGTGCATCAGGGCATCTTTGTGCAGCTTCATTCTGTATTAATATGCCAAAGGTCCTCTATTGAAATTGCCATGTGAAACCCTTGAGAGGAACCAAGTCTGATGTTGATATTAACCTCTTTCCTCCTTGTCACCATTGTTTTTCCTGACCTAGAAAATTTCTTGGCCAACTTTCCTACAAGCCATTAAAGCTGCACACAAGCATAGTACACTCATATAGATGATTTCAATTATTATGCCTGATTGGACCTCTTCATTAGGACTGTGTGGACAGTCCCAATTTTGTTTCACTTGTTATAACTTTATAATTAAATACGTAGTTTAGTAACCTCATAAAACACCAAGTGTAACCCTATCAATTGTCAACCTGAAAAAAGGTTTAATTAACCAAAATAATGAATACTTGTGTGAGTGTGCAGAGCCTTCACTGTGCAGACAACTGAACAAGTGAGGAAATTTGTTAATACCACAGTATACAAGGGCTCATCCTTGATAGAAGTTTATACCTTTTGGGTANACACACACACACACACACACACACACACACACACACACACACACACACACACACACACACACACACACACACACACACACACACACACACACACACACACACACACACTCACAAATTGTTACAAAAATCTTTATCATGTGAACTCAGTGGAAAATATACAGTAGATAGAAAGGCATACAAGATGAGGATGTCTCTGAAACCAGATATGTCGCCATCAGCATTGTGGTGATGCATCACATCAGCACAATAGAGCAGACTATGTCATGAGTAGTTTCCACTAACAGCTCAGGGGCTGAAAGCTGTCTGTTGTGTCAGTGGGTCAACCAGGAGCTGTGTGTGGTCAGGACTCTAGATGTCATTGTTCACTGTCCTGTCGCCAGATACTCAGGTACTCTAGTAGCCCGATTAAAAGACACCTCATTATAATGCTATGATGATGCATCTGTGAAAAGAGTAGATACTTAATCCAGTTAGATTTACTGCACCATACAGTATTGTCAATAGCAAGACTGTTGAGTACCGCCAATAGTCCGCCTAAACGTTTGCCTCATTTAGGTTGAAAGTTTAGTAAAACATTTTCACTACTTTATTGAAACTGTATCATACATACTGTAAATAAAATGAAATGTTCATATCCAGGATAATAATGATAATGATATCAGAATGTTTTGTGCATATATTTTACACAAGTGGAGGCTCTGATTGTGGCTCAAATATGTAACAGTAATATTAGTTTAATAAAGAACTTGTATGGTTGAAAAAGTCAACAGCTTTGTCCTGTGTAGTTAGTAGCCGCATTTGTACATTTCTCAGTTAATTTATACACTAATGAGAAAGTTCAAGCTTGTGAATATTAATTATTTTGGTGCTTTCAGAAAATCTTGTCACTGGTGATATTTTTTTTTTTTTTACTTTATTGGAAATTTAATAACATCCAAAAGTTTCAGATACTATAAAATCAATATGATCAACCATGTATACATAGCTACAGGTCCACAGTTGTCTCACTAGCTTCTGAGAAGGTAATATTAGTTTTTTTCTTGCAAGTTTTGTGTGTAGATATTAATTTCTGAAATTCTCAGTTACACATGTTATATGTACAGTATATATTATATATAACATATTTCTCCACAGACTGCCTTGGCTCTACTATTTTTGCACCCATTAAGGCTGATATATCAGGAAATATCACAGTAAGTATATTCTGCCTTCATGTAATATTTTTCATTGATGTGGTAATATATTAAGATATAGTGTGTTTCACTTTAGAAAATCAAGGCAGTATATGATACCAACCCTGGACGGTTCAAGACACTCCAGCAGATTTTGGAGGCGGAGAAGGAAATGCATGGAGCAGAGTGGCCCAAAGTTGGAGCAACACTGGCACTCATGTGGTTAAAAAGGTTTGAGAATCATTGCATTTTTGTGTTTTATTTATTGTTCAGATTTGTATGATCTTTGAATAATGTCTGCATTTCTAATCTCTGTAAAAAATGTTCTTCATTAACTAGGGGTCTACGATTTATCCAAGTTTTCCTTCAAAGCCTGGTGGATGGAGAAAAGGATGACAGCAACCCACACCTCATTCGGGTCAATGTCACCAAAGCGTATGAAATAGCCCTGAAGAAGTACCATGGCTGGTTAGTGCAACAGCTTTTTAAGGTTAGTCCAGTATTGCCAGATATGTCTGTTCTTGCTCCATTTGTGTTATTAGTTGAGAAATATACATGCACCTGTATAAAATGTATCACATTTTTTTGCTTTTAGGCAGCTCTGTTTGCTGCCCCACACAAGTCAGATTTCCTGAAGGCCCTCTCCAAGGGCAGAGATGTCAAGGAAGAGGAGTGCTTGGAGAAAATCAGGAAATTCTTAATCAACTTCTCTGCCACTGTTGATGCTATTTATGAGCTGTATAATAAGATGAATGCTGATCTTGACTACACGGTCTGACTGCAGGACATTCCTCGATCCTCCAGTGATGGACTTTGTTTACAAAGTACTGTAGTATATATTGGTCAGGTCACATTGGGTGACTGCAGGAGTGTATTTATGATACACTTTGGATTAAAATTAAATGTTTGTGCACTTTCACTTGACTTTGCAGCTTTGCTGGCCTTCTCATACCTTTCCTCCTCGTTATTTAAAAGTTTCCCAAAGTAGATGCAAATTATTCTTTATACTGTATCATTATTCTTTATTTTCAAAAACCCCAAATACAGTGATGATTTTAAATGTTACCAAGAATTAAACTTACTCAACAGTAAAGCAGCACTGTTACAAAACTGAAAGCTTCAACATGTTGCCATATGAATATCAAAAAGGAATATAATGCAAAAACTTTATAATAACTGATAACTCCATAGCAATCATGTAATACTGTGCATTACTACAGCTACTAGTTACCGTGAAACCTTGAAGTCTTTAGTTTTCTAAATTTTTTAAATTCTTGGCTCATTTGATTTCTTCCACCATACATATGTACAGTGTTGTACACACTGACCTATTTTTGCTTTAAGCTGGAGATAAAGAGCATTTAGTGAGCTGTTCCTCCTTCTGCCCTGTATATTTTTCACATGACTCCTTGTGCACACCAGGCAGGCCAGTTGTGATAAAATCCTAATTATCACTGAAGGTCTGGTCTATCTGTACTCAAAGTGAGTTACTTCCATGCTATTGCTTTTCTTCCAAAGCAATGTGTTCTTCAATCCTCTCTCCTCTCAGGTTCTTACATAAAACTTAATGTGTATTTTCTTGAAACCTCATTGGTAAGAGTGTTGCATCACAACCTTTTGCCTTGTGTGTATGGTGTTCAGATAAATGGGAAATTTTGGATACTGAGCTAGGTTAGATGTCACATGATATTTTGGCAAAATGTCAAACTTGGAACAGATGTTATGTTGATGGCCTTTGGCTTCATGATACTGTTTGGGGTGCATGCACTGATATATCTGACACTATGTTGCGGTGTAAAATAAAAAAAAAAGTACATTTTCAACTCATGTGTAAAATAATTTGCAATAAAAAAAATCTGTGTAATGCTTCATGTTTTTTTGCTTTCTTTCTTGAATGTCATTCCTTTACTACTTGTTCATCTTTATATGTTTTCACAGTGGTTTTTACACTACATCACAGATCAAAGTAAGAAACTGGCGGTGGTGTGATTAAGTACATTTACTCAGATATGCTATTGTACTACTGCACATCTTGATATATTTTTACTTAAGACAAGCATTTCCATTTACTTTATGCATTTTACTTTCTGTATTTTATACTTCTCCACCATATATCAAAACAGAAATATTTTACAGTTCACTACAATACATTTACATTTTTGGAAAGCTGACAAAGTTATTATTAGGATTGTTATTGGGATCAACATTTAATAAATAATATAATTCATATAATTGTGTATCATATTACAGATGCATGAACATATTCAACAACATATACAAGTTGAAAATCAGCTCCAATTCAATTTCAATCAACCCACAAAGCTGCTTACATAAGCCATGATAACTGGCATACCCTAATGTAACATAAATTGGGTCCATTTTGCTGTTTCATGTTTTTACTTTACTTTGCTATTTTTATGATATTTTTTGATAACCCTAGGCTCTCTGTATTTCTAATGTCAAATTACGAAGCCTCTCTTCCAGAATGAACCAGAAGGTGCGTACTGGGATAGAAAACACATTTACAATCTCAACTTTGAAGCCAACAACAATGAGCAGAATAGAAACTTGAAATTTCTACAATGCCATAAGAAAAACTCCACCTCCATGAGGAAGATCATGTGTTATGATGGAGAGCTCCAGTATAGCTAGAAAATAAAACCTTGTAAGTTTAACTTTGACTCATATATCTATAATTAAATTCCAATTCAAAGCAAATGCCTATTGTGAACTGTCAAACACTCGGACCCTTCTATATATATATTATATATATTAAATAATCTTTTTTATGAACACCAACTAATGAGTAAAAAAAAAACAAAATATAAATATAATATGATGTCGTGGTACTTTGTAAACTGTAACAACTCTCCTTTGCTTGTCCAGGAATAAATGAGAGGTTATTTGAAGTCACCGTGATGTGCTTTGATTGCAGCCTTGGAGTATTTTCATGACCCCTAGCGGTCAGTAGAAGTAATGCTGCTACACTTCCGCGTTGGCCCCAGTTCTCAGTTTAAGGTGGAGGCTGCCGTCCCACCCAGTTTATGTAAAAGCATCCGTTGTTCTGGTGGACTTCACCGCGGTCTCACACAGCCATAGATGGACTCTATCGTTTTAGTTGATCTGACTGGAGACACATTGAACCTGAAGAGTCCACAAAGCTGCGGCCAACAGGCGAAAGAATATTCAACTTTCAGATTTTGTGGACCGTGGACAAAACTTATGAAAAGTAAGACAAAGGAATAAGATCATCTGAATAGATCAAGGTAAGTAACGTTATGCTTTCTCATCAATTATAGGCTAATAGTTGTAAGTTTCTTACAAACTCCCTTTACAAACTTTAGTTTAAAAATGAATGAGTAAAAAAAATCCTCGTTTATTTATTTAATTTGTGATTTAACTATAATTAAGCCCTTTAACACTGTTTTCAACTTTTATTCACACATGCATAGTTAATCTGCTTTTCAAGATGACATTATGCTTCTTTTTCTTTATCAAACAACATAGATTTAGACTATAATATATTGTTGGATAGAGGATTTTGCCTTTAAAGTCTCTATTATCTTTAACATATTCATTGATTTGTTTTTTTTTCTTTCTTATATTCCCAATAGCCATTTGACACCAGTCAGGGTCTTCAGCCTCTCTAGCTCTGTATAATGTCACATCAGCAGTGACAGGACAGGAAGTCCTATCTCTGAGGGGATATTAGACCCAGACACATTCAGAAACTTTCCCATAAGTTTCTAATAAGTTTATTGTGCAAGCCACTAGTTGATATTTTATGAATCTGATCTATCACTCTGACAGGTTGATTGCACTCCTCCATTAAACAACTCCATCCTTTGTTCTGAATCTATCATAAAAGTTTGTCATGGGCAGCCTCTCTTTGTTTCTCTGCTCTTTTTTTTTTACAATCAGATGCCTGGTGAAGTGTAAAGGCATGATAATCCTATGTTTCAGACAGGGTTGTGAGTCAAGCCTCTTCCCTTAGCAGAACCTCAGCTCCATTGTTTGTGTTAGTCCTTCATAGCTCAGTCTGGCTTGGATAAGTTGTCAGTCTCATGAACAAACTCAGGAAGGCATGTGATTGGAAAGGATGCTGTGGAGTAAAAAAAACATGTTAGGTTGACATGATGTACAACGTATCCTGTAATGAGCTACTGTAAAGTGTCTGTAAAATGCCTGTGTGCAGAGTGGATGAATGTGAGATTATACACAGCTAGTTGTTAAGAGTAAATCTGTAGGGCATTTGTATAGCTTTTGAGTGTGTCCTGTGTTTAACAGACAGGTGGTGTGACCCTGACTCTTAGAGAAAACGAGTCTTTCTGTCCAATGAGAGGCCACACTCACAGCCATGTTATTGCTTTTGGCGTTAATCCTTTGCTATGATTTCCATATACCCAAACCTCAAACACCAGAGCTCATTTTTTTATGTTGTTCAGGACCTGCAATTTTCTTTTTCTGTTTGTATATCATCTGTTTGTTTTTGTTTCTTTAAGGTGGCCACATGCTTCGGCATCATTTCCAGTTTCTCCTGAAGAGGAATTTGGCACATCATTGTGATAAAAGGGATGAATGAGGTACAGAAGGGTTAAATGTCAAACCTATACTTTAAACTCCGAAGTGGAAATTCCCAAGGTTGCTTTGTTAATTATATCCTTAAAAGTGTTTCCCATTAATTAAATAGGGATATTATGTTGGCCTCTTTGTTCTTATCATTTTGGCCACTGTACAAAAAGCTTTATCACAATTTGCATTTTCAGGATTTCCTGTGTTTTTTCACTTGATCAAAGACCATCATGTTAAATTATTTTTATTCAAATTTTTTTAATAAAAAAAAAAAACAATTTTCAGGGTAAAGAGGAAAGACACAGCTAATGCTTGTTCGGCTTTTATGTATTAAATAAATTGAAAAGGAGAAGAATGCATCAGGATTTGCATGGCTTACCACCTCGGCTTTCTGAGGAAAAGAACCTATGTGCTTCTATTTGAAAAGCTCCTCTAAAAATTATACTAACAGCATAATAACATTAAATCTGGATAAATAAGCTGTCATGATATTTTTTTTCACTTTCCTGATGGCTCAGCACTGTTATATGTAAATTGTCAGCAACAATTACAACTGCTGGATCTCTCTCTCTCTCATTTGTACATCCTCCTTCCACCTTCATCTGTTCGGTACATAATTCTTCCTCATGTGATCATGTCAACCATTATTAAGGATATCTTACAGCAGTTGCTTGCTGAAAAAAGAAAAACACGTAGCTGAGGAAAAAATAGGGGATAGATATTATAGAAATCAGATGCACCTATTAGGAACAGAAAGAACAGACTAAATGCTTGAGATGGCAGAGGATCATTAAGCCATGTGCTTTAGGCTGACAGTTGAAATATATACCAAGTTAAACTTTCCTTTTTCACACTATCATGGCTCTCTTATTAAATTTGAACAGATTAAGACTTGTTTTTTCAATTTCCTGACTGTGTAAATGCCATTCCGCTCACTCAGAACCTTTTATGATATTGAATTTGTTCCAGGGCCGTTCTGCTGCCCTCCTGAGAAGGTGCCACCTCGCCTTGTCCAAGGCTGACACTCTAGGCTCTGCCTCTTCCAGAGCTGCTCTCTCTGTAGATGCAGGTGATGGTGTGGCTGCTCAGCCTGAGGGTGATGGAGTCTTCCCCCTGTCTGATCTCTCAGATTTGTTTGAGAGTGAGGATGGCTCCCTGGCAACTCAGGACACCAGTCAGGAATTGGTTTCACCTGGCCAGCCTGTGGACAGCAGGCAGAACCTGCGGATGAAGTTCCAGGGTGCTTTCAAGAAGGGCATTTCCAACCCCATGGACCTACTGGAATCTACCATATATGAGTCAAATGTAGTTCCAGGCCCAAAGAAAGCACCTATGGACTCACTCTTTGACTATGGTACCTACAGGAACACCAGTAACCAGAAACGACGCAGGAAGAAGCTCCCAAGAGGGTGAGAAGTGGCCTCACTATCGCTAAACTGTACTCACTAATCAGTGCCAGATTAATTCATGTGTGTTTCACGATCCAACAGTTCTGCGTTTCATAAAACTTGTAGTTCACTTTTCAGCAGTAATGAACCCCGACTGGATGTTTTTTCCAGAGACAAAAGGGGTTGGTTTGGAAAAATGTTGTCATTAAAATGAAAACCTTGTACAACTGCCACTTTGTAGGTGTGCCACACAAGTAAGCATGTTCACACACACACACACACACACACACACACACACACACACACACACACACACACACACACACACACACACACACACACACACACACACACACACACACACACACACTGTGGGCGCTTTATTCTGCCCCTTCACGGATTTAACAGAGAGCATGTTGTTGGTTCCTCTGTAGCCGTTGAGGTAATATTTAGGCTACTGCCCTTTCCTGGCTGCCCTACCTGTTCTGCATTCACAGAGATCTATTTATTGGCACACTTGAGGGTGTGGATGATGACTTCAATGAGGGTTTGTGCATCAACCAACCACTGACTTCTACAGGGCGTTAATTACTTATTTTCTGTCAATGAAAAGTGAAATGTTGGCATCATTCAGTGAATGTGTGATATTATGACTACATCATGTCATGTTTCTGTGTCTTCTTAGTAAAACTGAGATTTCCACTGATGATGGTCCAACTCCAGACCCACCAAAGGTGATGAAAATATTCAACCGCTCTCTTCTCTTTGACTGTGTATCCCGTGGTGACCCGGAGGCCCTCGAGGGCCTGTTGGAGTATCTGCAAAGTCACGAAAAGAGGTTAACTGATGAGGAATTCAGAGGTATGTTTATATATGATAGAAGTCACACCTGTAAGTGAATTCTGTTTTCAAAAATAAGAAAAGCTAGTGGACAAGGGGATATTTGTAAAATAAGATATCAGGAGACACGGCATCAGTTTCCACAGTTGCACTGATGATACGCAACTGTACATCGCTGTGTCTCCTGATGACACAGGGCCACTTGATGCCCTTTTTAACTGCATTTTAGACATTAAGTCATGGATGGCAGATAATTTCCTACAGCCCAACCAGGACAAAACAGGTTTTAGTCATTGGTCCTGAAGACTAGAGAGAGAAACTTTACCAAAACTACAAGATTTTAAACCTTCACAATGTGTGAAAACCCTGGGCATTATTTTTTGACTCTGAGCTCACTTTTATTCCACACATAAAGACTATTACGAAGATAGGTAATTTAGATTACCATCTTAAAAACATAGCCATAGACCACCCGTTTCTCTCTCAGGCCAGCACGGTTCTAGCAGTCTATATTATTGTAATGCCTTGCTCTGTAGTCATCCCAAAAAGAGTATTAACATTTTGCAATTATTACAGAATTCAGCCAGAACATTTTTTGACTATTGTATATTTTTTTTAATCTTTTCTTACTGTATTTTAATCTTTTAGATCCCACATGTCTAATGTGTGGGTGGGAGGGACAGGTTTTAATTTTTATCTGTTTCCATTCTCTGTAAAGCACTTTGTGTTACAGTATGCTGTATAAAAAGTGCTATATAAATAAAGTTGATTTGATTTATTAGTCTAGCATTTGGGAAATTTACATTACAGCAGCAGCAAGTGGATAGAAAAAATAGAAGAACAACAATAGAAAGAATTAACTTTATCTTCTGGCTCCTTAGCCTATGACCTTTCGTATAGGAGTAATATCACAGTCTTTGTCTCGACAGGGGCAAGGCTGAGGAAAGCTTCCTGTCTGTTTCCGAGAAGTTTTTTCAGGCTTTTAACAGGGAGAAGAGACAAGTCACAGCAAACTGCCAACTCTTTGAGAGTCTGACAGACATTTTAAAAACTGAGTCTAAAAATAGTGAAAATGTGACTTGAATCCTGTTTAATATAGTTTGTTCCCATGAACACTGAATTATGTGCATGCAACAGCTCCCAAAGCTCTGTTTTTTTCTTTCTTTATCCACTAATTCTCACTCTTCTAAAATATAGCAGAAATTCATTGATTAATCATAATTAATCTTCTCTAAACATGCCCTCTTTTTTAATCTTGTTTTTCTACTAGAGCCTTCCACTGGTAAGACATGTCTACCTAAAGCCCTGTTGAACCTTTATGGTGGTCAAAATGACACCATCCCACTGCTGGTGGACATAGCAGAGAAGACTGGAAACCTCAGAGAGTTTATAAACACTCCCTTCAGAGACGTCTACTACAGAGGTATGAAAGTAGTTCTGATTTTAAGTTAGGTGTAGCTCATTTGAATCTAAAGAATTTCTTTGAAGAAATTATGAAGTTTTACACAAGATTGGCATCCTTTCTTCTTGATGAACACATTCGCCAGGTTGGTGGGTGAGGCTCTATTATTGGAAAAAAGGAATGCATGTAATTACATTGTGTGTGTGTGTGTGCACAGTGACTGTTTACACATACTGTAAATGAAAGAATCCAGGCGTCATGGATTTGGTTTTCACTCCTTACATTAACACTTGTACACAGATATGGTTTCCAAAAAATGTTTAAAAATACATTACATCACAAAATTTGGTGTTTCCCTTAGTTTGTTCTCAGTTGCTCATATTTACTCATTCTCTGCACCTTGCAGAAGTTCTCTATATCTTGAAAATACTGTATAATAATAGTCTGTTTTGGGCTTATTTTGAAGAAAAAAAACAACTTTGGGTTTTATGTGACATAAAATAAAAATCAGGAGTTTGAACCTTCAAGCTGTTATTTATTACCCCCTCACTGAAGTTCTTGACAAAAGTTTGTCAGAGGAAAACAATACTGCTTTTCTCTCCTGTGACTGTTTTCATTTTGTTTAGTGTTAGGCTGTTTATGGTATTTAACTCCAAACCCCTTAGTAAAGTGATCAGTTCTTGGCAAACAAAAGTGATTGTGCTGATACTTTTCAGCACAGAAAGAAGTTTTAAATAGCATTACTAAAAAGTCTCTATATTGTTTTGTTTTGTTGACAGGCCAGACGGCGCTCCACATTGCTATAGAACGACGCTGTAAGCAGTATGTGGAGCTTCTGGTGGAGAAAGGAGCTGATGTTCATGCCCAGGCGAGAGGACGCTTCTTCCAGCCCAGAGATGAGGGGGGCTACTTCTACTTTGGTAGTGACCTCTGTCAGCACATCAATATAGTTTGAAAAGTTCATTGTCCTTCTGCATGTCTATTGTTTAGTAAACCTTAACCTTACCTTTGATAAAACACAGTAGACGAATTGGGTTTTGAAAATCTGTTACTGTATTTTCTGCTTCATAGAGCAATAATGATGTGGTATGTCTGTGGCTTCTGTGACATCATTGGTCACTTTTTCAATTTTCCCACTAGCTCTGAGTTTCTGTTTTACTCATATGTGGTTGTTCAGGCTCTTATGCAACTGAATTGACATCAAAGTTTTGTGGTAAATACTACAGCAGTTGCCAAGATAAGATAGTTAATACATGTTATATTTTCCTGGCAGCAGAATGTTGGTTGCCATGGTCAGATTAATTGACATTGAACCCCACCCTCTTTCTTTTTAGCATGGCAGGTTTGGGCTGGGCAGATGCAGTCAGGACACTGTTGTGGTCTGATGTTAAACTCCACCCCACACCCAAAAGTTTCTTGAAGTGTCAAACAAGAAACTTTCATTAATAATGTTCTGAAAACACATAAAAATACAACCATTATGTCATACTTTGAAGAAGGACATCCAGTGAAAGGTGTCTGTGTTCTGCAGCAAAGTAAACATCCTGTGCTGGTGGGCAGGACCTCAAAAACCTGGAAGACCAAGAGGATAAATATATCACAGCACAGGCTGTAAACTAAACTCAACATTGCCCTCTGCTGGTGGATGTTAACCTTCTGCCTCCTTCATCACTACTGAATACAGTACCCAGAGATTTTTCATTTTATTTATACAGTGTGTCATTTTAAACCTCTTCAAATATAATTGATTTCTAACACTGAAAGACAGGTAGATATGAAATGTTACAGACTAGTTTTATTTTTTACCAACCCAATTTTAAGAATTGTCTATTTGATTACATTCATGCGTTATACTCCTCACTCATAGAGGAGATGATTTCTATTTGCATTTAGCATGGTTGTCATTCCCAAATCTCGGCGTGTCCGGGCACAGTGTGAGTAATTTGCTGCGGAGCTTTGCAGTGAGGTGAACAGGAACCTGGCAGGGCTGATGGCTAATGGGATTTAGGCTCACGCTAACACTCTGCATGCACCCGTGCAAATCCATGAAGAGGAGCGTTTCTATGTGAGGTGACAAAGTAATCTGTCACCCATGGCAACGGCTCATTTTCAGCAGCTGCTTTTGGCACTCTGGCCCCATTGCGCCCCTCCCTCAAACAACTGCTAATTGTGCTGTTTTCATAGCAGGGATTTAAGTCAGATCTTTGATCCATGTTTAGTATGCTTTGCAAAAACATACAGAAGCCAGCTACAGTTCTTAATTAACCCTCCTGTTGATTTGCTTATTTTTAATCTGAAATGCAGTTTTCTTAATCTCCTGTGAATTCTGAATGAAGTGAGTGCTGCCTCTGTTTTCCCAGGTGAGCTGCCTCTCTCTCTGGCTGCATGCACAAACCAGCCTGACATTGTGCACTACCTGACTGAGAATCCACACAAGAAGGCTGACCTGCGGCGCCAGGATTCCCGTGGAAACACAGTGCTGCATGCCCTGGTGCACATTGCGGACAACACCAAGGACAACACCCGCTTCCTCACAAAGATGTATGACCTGCTGCTAATCAAGAGTGCCAAGCTCTACCCAGACTGCAGCCTGGAGACAGTGTTCAATAATGATGGCATGTCACCTCTCATGATGACGGCCAAGCTGGGCAAGATAGGGGTAAGGGCAATGGTGAAAATAAGAAGAAATTTACATCAATACAATACAAGAAGTATTCATACATACCATAAAATTTATTAGTGCCCAGGTAAAAAGTCAGAAGGTCAGCCTCTCTTTATTCTTCCAGGTTTTTCAACACATTATCCGACGTGAGATCAAAGATGAGGAAGTACGTCATCTGTCACGTAAGTTTAAGGACTGGGCCTACGGACCGGTGTACTCCTCCCTCTATGACCTGTCTTCACTAGACACCTGTGGAGAGGAACCATCTGTGCTGGAGATCCTCGTCTACAACAGTCGTAACGAGGTGTGTAAGACACTATTGTTCAAGTTTATATTTATGTATCATTGCAGCTATAAAAAGTACAGCTGAAATTAAATGTTTCTCTCAGGATTAAGATATAAAAACAGAAAGCATCAGACAAAACATAAACATAAATAGTGCCAAGTGCAGTAAGAGAGTTTTTTTTTAACATTACAACTGTGTCATGTTTCTCATCCTGGTGTCAGAACCGCCATGAGATGTTGGCAGTAGAGCCCATTAATGAGCTGTTGAGGGCCAAATGGCAAAAGTTCGGTGCTGTCACCTTTTACATCAGTGTGGTTTCCTACCTCATCACCATGATCATCTTCACCCTTGTGGCTTATTACCATCCAACACAGGGAACGGTGAGTGTGAAGCTACTGAAAATGTCTGCGGTGTGGACAGACTGCATGAGAACAGATTAGTAATTCATGATCTGAAACAGTTGGATGTGCCCATGTTGGATTAAACTTTCAAGACACCACATCAACATATTTTTTAGCATTGTGAGTATTTGGCGTGTGTATTATCAGGGTTATGTCCTGTAGATTAGATAAATACTACATGCACATTGTTTTTTCCGAATTTGCGTCTCATTTCTTGATGCATGTTGTGTACATATTGTGCTTTACTGCTGAAAAAGTTCCACATGAACTGAATTAGGGTTGTAACTTATGATGATTTTCAATCACGGTTAACCTGACAATTATTTTCTTACTTAATCAAGAAAATGTCAAAAAATGACAAAAATGCTCATTGCAGTTTCCCAGGTGACCTCTTCATATGTATTTTTGTCAGAAGATACTCAATTTAAGATAATATAATAAAACACAGTAAAGCAGCAATTCCCTTTTCTAGAATCAGAAACTGTTTGATATCTGTGCAATTTCTCATCTGGAGAAAGCTTCTGATTAATTGTCATTTGTGTAATCGATTATCAACTAATGGTTTCAACTACAAATTAAACTGAACTGAGTGTCATCTATAAATCTGTTCTTCCTTCTGTTCAGCCCCCATACCCATACAAAACATCCACAGACTACCTGCGGATGTCGGGAGAGATCATCACATTAGCATCAGGCATCTTCTTCCTCATCACCAATGTGAGTCAACAGGCTCTTGTGCCTCAGTGGTTACTCGCTGCAGTCTCTCCCAGGCTCTCACATCAAACTAGAATCTGTAATGACTGTGTTGTCACCTTTATGGAAATGTTTCTTCTGCATTTTGCAGATTAAGGACCTCTTCATGAAGAAGTGCCCCGGGGTGAAGTCTTTATTTATTGATGGATCCTTTCAACTGCTGTAGTAAGTCTTCATCCATCCAAATTTGTATCCTCTTAATTGAGTCATCTAATTAATTCCTCCTCACTGGCACGTTATATAGTTTACATCTTTTTTAATTAAACCTATGATCCAAACAAAGAGCAGAAAATGTTGAGCACCTCTCTGAAATGTCTTAATTTAAATCAGGAGCAACAAGGATATAATTTCTGTTAAAATGCCAAATGCTAGCACTCACATCCTCCTGCCTTCATATATTAAGTAACAGATGTTAGCATTGGAAGTTTTTTTTTTACAAACTTTTCCTTTGTCCTTTCTAGCTTCATTTACTCTGTACTCATCATAGTCACAGCTGCTCTCTACCTGTCTGGCATTAAGGCCTATGTGTCTGTGATGGTGTTTGCACTTGTCCTTGGCTGGATGAACACGCTTTACTTCACCAGAGGTCTGAAGCTCACTGGCACCTACAGCATCATGATACAGAAGGTGAGGAAAATTAACAATGACCAACCAACCTCAGATATTACCATACGTATATCTTAACATTCTATTTACTTTTGCTTCTCAGATTCTTTTCAAAGATCTTTTCAGATTTCTGCTGGTGTACGTGCTCTTCATGATTGGATATGCATCAGGTAAGCTTAAGGTCATCTAAATGTACTGCTGTATGTCAACATTACATATGGGAATACTTAACCCTTTTGATAAACTTGCTTCACTCACTAAGAGTTAGATGAGAAGAGGGATATTCACTCACTTTAATGTCTGTCCTTTAAAAAAAGAAACTGCAGTGAAGAGGGGCTGCTAGATAAACTTTTATTTTTTTCAGCGTGAGAAATCAGAGGTGTGGTGTGAGAGCATGTGAAGACAGTCAAATGCATGTCTCTCATGCTCAGTGCGTGAGACTTGAGAGCCCTGGTCTCAGACTATTTCTTGGCTGGGCACAGTAACTTCCAGTGCTTTCACCCACTTCCACTGAGCTGACCATCTCCGAGCCATAAGAGACACAGACACATATGAAAATAGTATTGATTGCTTTCTCAGTATAGAGAGTTACATATTTAACCTGTGCCTGTTTTCACCCCACAGCCCTGGTGTCCCTGCTCACTGTGTGTCCTCCTCCTGGCTCAGTATGTGATGGGGATTGCCCCACTTACCCAAACTGCAGGGACCCAGACACCTTCAGTACCTTCTTACTGGACCTCTTCAAACTGACGATCGGGATGGGAGAGCTGGACATGATCCACAGCGCACAGTATCCTGCAGTTTTCCTCATCCTGTTAGTTACTTATATCATCCTCACCTTTGTGCTGCTGCTCAACATGTTGATCGCTTTAATGGGGGAGACAGTTGGACAGGTGTCGAAGGAGAGCAAGAAGATTTGGAAGCTTCAGGTGAGCTGGGAGTGTTTGGTAGTTGTGGTGGGTAATGTTTATTTAATTTTAAATATCAGCATTAAATATAATCTAATGGGCATTGTATATTATGATATAGAGTCATGCAGGTAGTTTTTGGTTTAATTTGGCCTTGTTTCTATGCCCTAAGTAATAGAAACAAATTGAATTTGTGGTGCTTACAGTTTTGATAAAATTTAAAAAAAAAAAAAAATTCAACCATTAATTGTCATTATAAAAAAACTGTGGTTTTCATAATTGGTGTGAGCCAACCCTTTACTGCTGCACCAGTCTATATTTTTATGTAAACCATTGCTCAAATTGCTATGTGCATGACTTCTAAGTCTAAATCTAAATATCTAAATGAATGTCCACATTCAAGCCCATGCCAACTGCTGCCTATCACCACAAGGTAAATGAGAGTTTTTAATCTGGTGTTTGTGGCATGGTGATAGTGATGTATTTAAGTCAAACAGCAATGACTGGATTGACAGAATAGCAGGACATTTATTGATCATGCACATCAGAGACTTTTGAGAGAGACTTGAGCTGGCTAACTTCTGGCTTAGACCTCTGCTAAATTGAGTGGTAAAATAATTTAATTGTGGGGCTCTTCCAGACTTTCCAAATGTTATCAGACTGGATCAAATTCAGACAGTGAAATAAGTAATTGCATTGGAGTTGTGACATTCAAACAAATGTATCCCCTATTTTACAGCAGCAGCAGTAGCATCAAGGATGCTTATGCATGTATTCTCAGAACTATAGTTACATCCAGGCGCCTACTATTCGCTCCCACTGCCAGAAGAGGCAGACAAAAGTTCTGTACTATAGATTTAATTGTGAAAGATGCCCCTTGCAGTGACAAATCCACAGAGAATTATTATCTGAATCTTCAGTTTCCTCTACAGAACCTTTTAGCGACCTTCAACTCATTGTTTTTGCTTTCTGTCTCACAGTGAAACTTTTTTCGGTGGTGACCAAACTGAACTGAAAGAAGAGCAAATATTGGACTTGAATTAAGTAGCCAGAAATAATGACTCCAAAATGAATCTCTGTCTAATCAGTTAATGATTACTCTAATTGATTTGACATGACAAATATCAATAACCCATAAATATTGATTTTTTTTTTTACCTTGTTATGGAGTTTAGGCCCCATGTCCCTCCCCTTACCTAAAAATATTGCTGCTGTAAATGCACTTACTGAACATGTTAAAATTATATTCATTTCAAGTGGGCAACAACCATCTTGGACATTGAACGTTCCTTCCCAGTCTGCCTTCGCAAGTCTTTTCGAGCTGGGGAGATGGTGACTGTGGGGAAGAGCAGCGATGGCACACCTGACCGACGCTGGTGCTTCAGGTATTTTACATGACTCCAACCACTGCTTCACAGTGAAGCCAAATGCCAATTCAAAAACAAAGCTATAATGTCATGTGCCATCTAATCTGCCCAAGATGCTGAACAAGTCAAGATAAATTCAATACAATGAAAACTCAATTAGATGTAAATTATTTGCAAAAAGTGGGAGTTGAAATAAAATATCAAATATGTAAAAGATGTAAATTACATGAAAGGGAGTTTTATTGAAATATGATACTGAAAAAAATATTAAATGAAGAAATTCTCAACACCATATTTTTCTGCTAACATAACAACATTGTCATGTTATGTCAGGGTGGATGAGGTGAACTGGTGCCACTGGAATCAAAATCTGGCAATAATCAACGAGGATCCAGGCAAGAATGACACCAGTCAAGTTAATGGGTTGCAGCAGAGTGTCAGAGCCCTGAGGAGAGGTGAGATTCTTGCTGTGTGAATAAATGCATAAACAGCCACAGTAGATATTCATGTGGACAGCACTTACTCATTCATACAGATAAAAGAAAATTCATGTTCTTTTTATCCCCCTCCAGACCGCTGGTCCACAGTAGTCCCGCGGGTGGTGGAGTTAAGTAAGGGCCCACGGCCTCGTGATCTTGTGTTAGAGATGGAGCCACTGACACCCGGGCTGTGATGCCTGCAGAAGCACTGTCCTTCTTGCAAAGAGACAGTAGAGAACCATCAGCATCAGGGAGATCACTCTGCTGGGGCCCATTTGGCCAATAAGTGGACTAATTTGCACAGATCTCATGTACCTTTTGTTCAGAGGAAGTGTAGTAAATATTATAGCTGGACAGATGGAGGACTGAGCACACAGAAAGACACTGGATGTACAGTGTCTTAAAGAATTACTCATATTAAAATACACTAAAGAGATTTGAAAATACTAACCCTGAGACTTTTAAAAAAATGAAAAAACTAAGATTAATAAATATATTAATTTGTTTTTTACTAGCATAGAAAAGGAATTTACTGTAAAAATAAACTATACCTCTGCTTTTCATACATCAGAGGCTGATCACTCAGGGATTTCAGTGTCCCAATATTCCAGTGTTGCCAACCATATTATGGTGTCAGAGAAAACTGAATCCTGACTTTTCTTATAGTGAACAGAAGCATTACCATATTATTGTATCAGCCATATAATAATAAGTTTTTTTAAAAAAGAAAAATGCCAATCTACAAATACAATCACAATGGAAATTATTTCTTCAAGAGGACAGCAATGAATATTTATAGACTTAGACCTCAGCTCATGTTTGCTTACTTTATCTTTAAGAGTTCCCTATATGATGTGCCTATAAAGCTTATAGTATACTATATATGCTGATGTAAATGTTTATTCTTCAAGTTATGACAGTATATGCTCTGTACTTTATTAATGAAATAGTTTCAAAACTGCAAGCTCAGGCTACATAGCTCTTCTTTGAACTGAAATAATGCTCTATGCCAGTTTTTGTGTGTGTGTGTGTGTGTGTTATTGTATGAATACAAAGACATTGTTCTGAACAAGATGTGCATGGTGAGCAGGTTATAGTTGTCAAGCAAATATGCAAATGCCAGACAATAGCGTCCCATGTTATGGTTTGTCTTTGAATTTCCAGAGTTATTGTTCCTTTGCAGCTGGGATATTTGCATAATCAACTCTGAGGCCTTGCCATTATGTACTTTCCCCTATTTCCTGCAGTGTTTTCATTGCAATTGGCTCCTTGCCCTATACAAAATGTTGTGTGTATATATGCATGTATTTGTGTTGTTGTGTTACATGCCAGTTTGATTAAGAGCAGATTGGGCATTCAATTCATTTTCACAAATTAATTTCAGTTGAAGTTCATAGGTCGTTGTTCACTATGTTTACATTGCTTTTATAGAGACATGCCTTTGCATTTTTATATTGTTTGTACATTGCTGCACAAAACAATAAACACTGAACTTTTATTTTATAAAGGAGGCCTTATTTCTGATGCTGTGCCTTTGTGAAGATATTTTCCAGTAAATAATTTGATGATTGTGTGAGCTTATTATTTACTGTAATTCTTGAAATACTTTATGTGCTGTTAACAACCAGCCAGAAATATTTTAATTACTAGATAACATCTCTATGGAGAGAGAGATCAGTGATATATGTCAGTGATAAATAGGAGGAACGTTTTCATTTGAATTTTTTTTTTTTTAAAGAAATTTTAAAAAATGATAACACATCTGTTTCCATTTTTGTTTTAGCAAACAAAGTACTGTATTTCTGCTTTGAATTTAAATTTTTTTTTTTACATAAATGATCATTTGCAGTTCCTTCTGTGGCCTGCTGATGGCTGCAGAGATCTAGATTATTCTGCTTTATTGCATGTAGCGATCCCAGAAGAGAAAGACTAAAGCATTGCCCATGTCTATTCCCACTGTTGTGTAGGGCAGAAATATTTGTTGTAATTATAGCTGTAAATATCACATTATCAGTGCTAACTGTTATTATTATAATAGGTTATAGTTTGTAGAATGGAGCATCCTTTTTTCCCTGTGGATCCCAAGTTGACCTCACTCTAACACCTGGCCAGTAATTACGGGCTTTTGCTTCCCTAATGAAACCACAAGCTGGCAAGAATTCATGAACTGCTTCATTGCCTTTCACCTTTTATCATTACACTTCACCTTTCTTCCTCCTCTTTAAAATGTTACAGTGGTGATTCTCAGTCATGATAACTAAGGTCTCACCCCTCACCACTCATCTTCTCGTCTCTTACTGAGGCCGGCAGTGCTGAAGGACACAGGGAATCTCTCGCCACCTCACAGAAGAGGCTAATCCTCTTTGCCCCAACTTTAACTGGGCCACTAATCCTCCAGGTTTATCTAAGCAGTGAGCACCTAGCGCTGCTGACAACTTGGCCTGCCCTCCTCCCTGCAGCCTGTTAAGTAGGGCAGGGCTCGGTCCTGCAAGTGTCACTGTCAGCAACTCTGGAACCACACACTTGCACAGGAAGTGTGAGCTGTTAACAAAATGGCTCACTTGCTTGCAGCATGCGTGTGCTCCCTGCCACAAATGTGTCTCAACAAACCGTGTGATGCCAAGTATGATCATGTTGTAACGGCCTTCATTTAGTAACCATGCGTAAGGGAAAGTTGACAGCCCCAGCCTAAAGGTCTTAAGTAAACTAACTAGCTTAGATATTGGCAGTACAAATTGTTCAGCTATTGTCCAGCCAGTTAAGCTTTAAGGTGTTTAGGCTGATGAGTCTCAAGCGGATACTGGACTGGACTTGGGCCAACTCATTCACTAAACAACGCTTCAGACTGTCTGATGGCTTCAAGTACAGCATTCATTGTCTGTCTGACATACAGCATTAGACAGTGAAGCAAGACTCCACATATTAGTCCCACTCTAGCTGATCATTTCACTCACTGATATTGCAAAAGAGGTGGATAGATCATTACTGAATCCCTCTGTAGACTCAGAGACAACTCCTGGAGCAGTTATGTGACTTCCTCATAGCTAATCTTCTCTTTGCTGAAATAATTCCTTGAAATTCCTCCCATGATCCCCAGTGAAATTTTTCACCAAGGTGCGGTATTTCTAAATGGAATGAGCAATCATTGGAAGCAATGGGAGATGAGGAACCAGAGACATATTGGTGAGGTGGCGTGTGAGATGACCTTTCAGTTCATCTACGACGAAACGCGATTGCTGAACCTGAAATGATTCAGAGTGTCTAAACTGACAGGCGAGGGCACGGCCGCAGCGGAGCATCAGCCTGCTGCCCGGCCTCCATAGGCATCTCTCATGATTTATTGTGAAATTGCCAGGGACTCAATGTGGCATGCAGGTGAATGAGTTTTGCTAATAAGAGAAGCATTTCTGCTCCACAGAGCTCTTTTTCTGTCTGAGTGAGCGTGTATGAAATCAGTGTGCTCTCCCAGTACCACACGCTCCGGTGGAGGCGACTGGCTCATCAGTCTATGGCTTATCTGATGTTTTAGGTGGGTGGAGAGGTTGTGAGTGAGGAGAGAAAGGAGGAAAAAAGGCATCAATATTGAGGTCTTGAAGGTACCTATGTTGTTAAACATTCAGACTGAATGTATGTTGTCAGGAAGTGTAATTTGTAGCAGGTCTATGCCTTACTGGTATCCTATTCACTAACTACAGTAACATATTTTTACAATTAATAGAATTTCTTGATAGATTTACAAAAGAACACTAGAAGTTTTGTGTGTTTTGTATGAAGTGCAGGGAGCTGCATACGGATCTAAGTTTTTCTGAGACTTTTGACAAATGCAGTTTTAAAGTGGTTTTTTTTTTAGCTTGGTTTTAGTCTCCAGTATCCAGGCATCAGAAGAGGACACCTCACCTTGACCACTTTGCTAAATTGCGTGTTAAGAGACTTAGCTTGCCTCTGCCTAAGAGCAGTTTCTCTAAATCCATATCCAAGAAAAATATCAGTCATCTACACTACACAAGAGGGCATAATCTCCCTTTTTTCTTGTTTTTTGTTACCCAAGATGAGGTTGTTTTCAAATTACAGCAAAGATTCTTCATGAACTGCAAAGCACTATAGTGTTGCCACTGCTATTAATATGTTGCCCCAAAGGTGAAAAAGGTTAACTGAACAACAGGATTGTAAAGACTGGCATATGGCGGTGATGTGCAAAGTGACTCGTAAGGCTAATATGCTTACCTTCATTACAGTAAGGTCTAGTCCAGAGTCTTGAAAATTGTATAAGATGTTTACCGGTAAGAGGGAGAGAAGAAAAGAGAGTGGGGTCTACTGTGGACGAGTACAGCAACAGGACAGGTGTAGAAGTCATCTGCTTTATTTACTTATGTCAAACAATAATACATAAGAGAGAAGAGGATAAATGAAAACCAAGCATCTACATTAAAATAAAGAAATTTCAGTCCTGAGATTGACAAAAAGCAGGGAACAGACCAAATATCTACCGTGGTCATTGGGATGGAGGGAGGGGGACAGTGGCAGTTTCAGCAAATTGAAGATGATGGTTGAAGGGAGATTAGGAGGAGATTGCAGAACTGAAGAGGGGTAGAAGGTAAGCAATCACTGGGATGCTTGGCTGTAGGCACATTCAAAAGTTGAAAACCCCACGACTAAAGGATTTTACAGCTTTTTTTTTCATATTCAGACTCTTATTTCGAAATCTAAGACTCATATATTATCATTTTCAAAAAAGCAAGGTATTCTTTACATTTTTTCATCCTGAGGAGACAAAATCATTTTTTAAACATAAATACAACACTGCAGGGAGAACAATAAGAGAGATGCTTTATAGATTTCCCATTTCCATATATATTATTTTCTCAAGGTTGCGGCACCCTCAGACTTTGGCAGCGTTGGTATCATTCGGGAAAAAACAGCCCTGTTTGTCCACATGAACATTCTGAGAGCCACACAAACAGTAAAGGAAACAGGAAGAAAAAGCAAAATCCCCAGACTTTTCTGTTTAGATTGGATACAGCAATAAACGTACCACATAAGCCAGATGAATATTTGGAGGCCATAAGCTTTTTCAGCTGAAGATACATAGTTGTGATGCTGAAGAAATAAAGCTCCTGGAATTATGAAAAGGACTACGGGGCTGTGCCTTTGTGGAAAATGTCCTGATATATTTCCACATCTGTGCTGATTTTTACCTTGTCTGGTATTTAATAAATGCTAAAACAGAATGCAAATTTTACAGTGCTCACATGTAACCCATTCAGTTTTATTCAGTGGCACTAAAGAGATAGCAATGTGCCCTTACTTACATATAGCAAATACAGATCTAAAGCTGGTGGGTTAACTATAGAAGCCTCCTCAGGAACATCACCGTTATTGATTGAAGTGTTTCTGTGCTACGTAGGAGTCAAATGGAGAAGGCTGGACTCATGACTTTATCTTCCCCAGCCACGAGCAGACGTTAGGGAGGGATATTGGGGAGGAGTCTGAGATGAGAGCCCTAGGGGCCCAAGGGCAGCCAGGGGACATGACTGAGGTTGACCATAGTGGTGTGGAGGGGACGTCCCCACCCCCAGCCACCCCTCTCTGTCATCTGTAGGTTAGAGAAGCAGCGCCAAGACTCTACAGAGCGAGCAGCTGCCTTTATTTTTTTCCTACCCTCCCTCCCCTCTGTTTTGAGAGAGAAAGACTGACCCTGCTTTGAACAGGTCCATCCCCTCTCCTTCCTTCTCAGCAGTATTTAAGGTGCATAATATGCAACTAGACCTTTGCACTGAGTAAAGGTCTTCATGGATTTATTGGGACTTACTAAGGATTTTTTTTTACAACTGGCCTAAGTCAATTCCGCTCCACTTTGCCCTCAGGCCATCCTTGTGAGTGTCTCATTGACCTTGAAAACATGTTAACAGTAAATAGTCTGTGGCCACAGAGATAAGTTAAATATCTCAATGTCCTCATTTAGATGGAGTTTGGATGTTGCAATCTGTCATTTCCTGGGCAGAGTAATTTAAAATGTTGGTTATAAGCATTAAAAAGAACAAAGAATTCACTAGAAATGAGTAAAATGAGGCACAATAGCTATGTCTTTCAGGTGATTTCTACAGAGCTTGAATCTAAATATGAGACTGATACCAGCACCAGGAACATGGCAATTATCCTGATTACTGATGCTTCGAGGCTTCTCTGACCCCAAAATCCCTCCCTGTATTTCTCTCTCTTTCTTTTTTTTGTTGCTGAGATCTGTCACATTGCACAGGGGCCCTCAGCCAGGCAGGGAGCAACCATGTATAATCCAACAGAAAACAAATCCCCTCGATCAAACACAGCCCAGCTTTTAAAGCAGGCCTCTGAGCCCAGGCGCCATGGTGCGGTGCGGAGGCCCTCTGAGACGCTGTGGAGGCTGTGATTTAGCAACCCCCCCAACAAACCCTGCTGTCCTCCCCTTCAACACCAGCCAGTCCTAACCTTCAGTTTGTTTAAGCACTGCTGAACCCTGTTGGCCCTGGACAGGGGGAGGGTGGGCTTAGATAATGACATGCCATATGCCACTCTGCCTCTGCAGCTGAGTGAGCTGTGCATGGATCAGCTCAGGCACAAATCTATTTGAAATTTAATTCTATTATCCTAATATGGGCTAAGCGTCCATTGTCCAAATCGGGAATTGTGGAATAGAGCAGAATTGTAAGGATAAGATGCATCCCATCAATAGATCATTAATGTGTGTCACGGACCAAGGGACAGACAGGTTGGAGCCTGTACAGTAGAAAAAATGGCCACAATACAAAGACATAAGCTAGTGCATAAGTATTTAATATCACCTTATATTTAATAAAACTGACAAAAAAATGACAAACATTTCTGCTGAAAACAAAATGAAACATTATTTTGTGTGGCGTTTTCCATGCTTTGTTCAGTTGAACTTGGCTCCAAATGGCCAGATTCCTCTCAGTACCTAATAGGAAATCCCTTGCTATTTGAAAAGTGTTTGATTTCAGCCCTTTGAGTGAATGAATACTCTCCACTGGCAGTGTCCAGCAGCCAGGCGTCACCCAATATTCCCATTAGCAGAGAGGCCTGGTGCCTTAGACCTCCACTGGTGGGAAAGGCCAGACACCAGAAACTCCACTGCCTCAAGTGTCTCCTCTTCACTTCGACATCATGTGACAGGGTTTAATGCTTGGATGCAGAAGCCAAACGGAGGGGATTTAGGGACGGGATGTATCTGTAAATCTGTCAAAATATTTCTACAAGACAGAAAATATGCTGGAATCAGACTGTGGCTGGGGTATTAAGCTGTTGAAACAACATGAAAAAAATTTTCACTGGAATGTTAAGGAGGCTTACTGTGCAAATTTAAGCCAAGGGGCTCGGTATTCTTTCGACTGAAATCTTTGCCAGCCTTCAAAGACAGTAGCATGTCTACAAACACCATTAGCTCAAAATTTAAGGCTCATAGTTAAGATTAAGCAAGGGTTATCTTAAGGGAAAACAGGTCTATTTATGGAGTGCAAATGATCAAAGAAATGTTATTTCCTGCTTCTGTCTCTTTTCAAAGAACAAATCCATCGCATCTTCTTTTTTCAACCATGCTGTCTATCCTTTATCTTTGGATGGCCAAAGTGTAAATGGTTCAAAGATGATCACTTTAACACACTTGCTTTTTGCAACGGCAGAGATTTTCACATTTCATTCTGGATCTCACAGAGCTGCTGAAACAAGGGCCCAATTTCCCGCTGACTTCTAGAGGACATACATTTAAAAATAATGACAGACGTCAAAGCCAAGATGTGGCTTTCTGAATATATTCTTAAAGAAATTTATTTTACACCTCAAAACAAAAAAGGATAGGGATTAGGGATGTGGTACATTGGGAATGTATTGACAACTGTAGTTTACATTTTTTGGTGTAAGCTCAGAGAAAAAATGTTAATACAGTCATAATAATTGCACTTCATAAATCTAGACTGATGCCAGTATTTTCCCACAACAAAGCTCTGGCTCACTCTCCAGTTAATAAATTCAATTTACCATTGAAATTTGACTGACAAAAGAAATGCTAATTTAAGACCAGAGGACTGCTGCACTGATCCAATTTTTCTCTTTCACTTGAGTCCCACAAGGCAATAAAACATTGCAGTAATTTAAGTGCAGTACATTCAAGGGAATCTCACAGTCATAATAAATATTTCAATGCTCTGAATCATCAAGTTAAGACTGGTCTGGGCTGAATGCATCCCAACCAGGGGCAAAAATGGACAAGGAAAAGCAGTGAGCTTTGTCTCATTTCATCTAGCGCCAGAGGAGAGGGCATGATTGTTTTAATTTTGCTTGTTTGCAGGATTAGGGGTGAATAGTACCCCTAAAATAGGACTTCCATTTTCTCCCACCTGTTTCTGTCATTATACACCTGACAGAGAAAGCTGATGTAGTACTGTAACTACAGTTATAGAAGGAGTCTTGCGAGAACTTTATTACAGCTTCAGAGTATCTAAAGCCTCCAACAGGGAGCAAAATTTGCAAAAGATCTCCTGTATATTACTCAGATATGATGTTTATGGTACTGGTGAATCAGCTTTTAAATCTTGGTGGTAATCTTGTAATCACACAATTGGAAAAAAAAGTCTGAGGATTTTGAAGAACACAAACTAAAAAACACACACGCATGCACTCAGCCTCATACACGCATAAACATACACATAAGGTTATGTATATAACCTCCCAATCACATTCTTCATTGTAACATTTCTTTTTCTTGTATTTTTGTGATGTTTTCTTTGTAAATAAGTATTTCAAGATTTATTGTAGATTCCAGTGTTGGTTAGGAAAAAGAGCTCTCAGACCAGGTTCTTACAGAACCAAAGCAGCAACTATGCCTCACACCAGGACATAAGAAACTGCACATTAGCTTGAGGAGGAATAATTAAATCATAAAAACCAAAGTGGAAAAAAAAGAAAAAAAAAAAGCATTTCGAGACACTTTTCCCCATAGCAGCCAATGCATATAATATACCTACAAATATATAAAACAACAAAAAATAGGTTCAAGTTTTTCAAGTTTCTTAAATATATCATATCCAAACTACCCAATTCCAAACTTCAAAGTTAACAAGATTCAAACAGTGCAATTTATGTATCAATTATAACAGCAATAATAACTAATATCGTACTATCCTTTAATTCAACCTTATGATCCTTGTACATAACACCCGAGTACTGCCTTTAATTGTATTCTTCTCATGTATCAGTACATTTGTGTATCTTTGTGTGTTCAACCATATGTGTGTGTATCTGCATACTGTTTCAGAGTTTTGGATTTTGTGAGCAGCCCTAAAATTTGGCCCTTATAAGACCGTTTCAGTGACAACCTACACAGTAGCTTCATCCTTAGTATTTATAAGGGGGATATGAGTGGCGTATGCACTTCATGTCAAGCTATGATTCTCATCAAAAAATGTCAGGCAAGTAAAACAACAACAACAAAAAAACAAAACAGAAGGACAAATAAATCAATCCAAAATTCCTATTGGCAAACCACACAATGGAACATCTGGAGAATCTTGAAATCCCTTTTCTCTCCCACTGGCAATCACCACCACCTGTCATATATTTGGGATTCACACAGCCTGCCTTGAAACCACCAAACATAGGGTCACACAGCACAACAACTGCTTTTCTCTAAGCTCCCACACTGGTTAAAGCAGTGCCACTCTCAACAATTCCATACCCCCCACCCCCAAAAAACATCTGTGTTTTTTTACTTTGATTTTCTTCACAAATTCACAACTTGATTCTTTTCCTCCTCTTTTTCCCCCTCTATCTGTAAACAGGGAGGCGGATGTGTGCATGCTGGTGGTCTAATAGACGTGGCACAGACACAGTCTCATAGCCTTTGCCAAGCATCTGCTCCTTGATGCAGGGTGGGTGGATGTCGTTGATCAGGTACTCCAGAGACTGCAAGCTACTGCTCAGCACAGACGTGTTACACAAGCTCTTGCTGGGCAAGCTGCAACACAAACCTCCACCGCTGTCTATAGCAGGGTGATGATGGTGATAGTGGTGATGATGGTGGGGGTAGCCCATTTCTCTGTGCCCTGTGACTGGCCCTCCTGTGGAGGTGCCCAAAAGCTCCTGGGGGTTGTAGCAGTCACTGTCAGGTGTCACCAGCACACTGTTCCATGGTGGGGCAAAATATTGACCCACTGAGAAATTTCCATGCATACCCACACAGTTCAAAGGGGAAGAGCTGACTTTGTCCAGTCCGCCTCCTCCGCTAGCACTCGCTGTCAGGTGGTAAGGTCTGGCGGAAGAGGAGGAGACTTGTGCAGCCATAATCCCTCCCCCTGGAACACATGTTTCAGGAGACTTGCTGATAGCGCCCCCTCCTCCACTACCTCCACTGTACATGCGGAGCACAGCCTGTTGCTGCTGCTGTTGTTGTTGCTGTTGCTGTTTCTGCCAGAGGATGTAGTCCATACCGTCTGCGTATACCCCAGTCTTCATTGTCTCTGCATTTTGAGCTGGCAGCCCAGGGCCTGTGTACACCATGTTAGCCTGAGGACCCATTCCTACCACATAGCCTCCACCTGAGGAGCTGGAAGAGACCCCCATGACAATTGTGCCCTGCTTGGAGGGGCTTGAATTTGATGGTGCGGTTGCAGCTCCTTGACATACCTGCTGCAGAGCCTGGGCCTGGCAATGCTGGTTGATCTGATAAATGATACTCTGGATGGAGGGGAGGTTGGACTGTGCGGGCAAGGCCAGGCCTCGCCCCCCTGTTACAGGGATCACTGAGCCAGCTACAGTGACGTTAGGGGGAACTGACAGCCCAGGGCCTTCTGGAGGCTTTGAGGGCCCAGTATGGTATACCATTTGGCCATGGCCACTGGGTAAAGTGCTACTACTAGGGGGTGGATATGGGGCAACAGCTATGTGGGCAGGAGAGAGCTTAGTCCGTCTGCCTTCCGAGTTCTTGAGAACACCTTTTGATGGGAGAAAGGTGGAGGTTGATGATGATGATGACGACGAAGAGGCCTTGACAATGGCAAGTAGGCCCTGGTAGCCCCCTGTATGGAGATGTGGATAGGGGCTATAGCGCTGTCCTGTGGTGTCATATCCATTCACAGTCCGGTTAAGGTGCTTGTGCTGGGGAACCCTGATGTTAGTGGGGAAGATCTTGATGGAAAGAGGGCTGTTGGCTGTCTTCTGAGCGTAGGCATCAAGTTCTGCCGCAGTGGGGTAGCGGGGGGAATGTGTAGGCACCACCAGCTCACCTGCAGGATAAAGTGAGAGATAGACAGAGATAGAGAAAGAGAGAGAGAGAGAGAGAGAGAAACATGAGTGACATGAATGGACAACAGTCCATGAAATGAAAGAGACAAAAAACATTGATGGCTGCATATGTATAAGAGAACATGATCACACCAGGGTTTTAATTAACACAAAAATATCTGAGGGACAAACAGATCAATTAGTTGTATGAACCACTAATACAGTAAGTTACAACAGTAAAAACTAGCAGCATTACAGGGACTTTATCCAACTGAAAAATGCCAATGTTCTACAAGATCAGGTGACTAAAACTAGATGTAAACAGCAGTAACACGGCAGAACAACCCAAACAGAGCCTGAAAATTGTAAATCAGGACTGACATTCATTTATGTTCTATCACTCCCCTCCTCCATTTGAGAGCTTTCTTTCCATCTCATTTTCACACCCTCCTGTGGAAGTTCATCCCTAGACAAATGGATCTTTTTAAAAACTCATTCTGTCAAAGCCTGGTACCTTAGGCGCTGTTAAATCAGTGCATTGTGAAATTAATTCGGACTCTCTTTAGCATTGAATTGGGTTAGCCTCAGATACCAGGCAAGGAGGGACGAAGGGGAGGGGATAAAAGCTTGTTTAATTGCAGTGGCACATTTGAGATTTATAAGTGGTATCACTTACTGGGTCTTACCCTTGGCCACAGAATTTCCACATTTATTCAATCCAGGAGTGTGTGGAGAGGTCCTCAGAAAAAACCAATTAAACATCTATTGGGAATTACTAGCCTGGTTAAGGTGAACTTCATCAGAACAGAGCCATGTCAATAATGCTAGAGTGCTGCTATGTGCAAACTTTGTCAAGGGTAACACTGAAAATTGGTTTGGAGATGAACACATGCAGAAAAATGGTGAAAGAACAGATGAGCATAATTGCCAACCTCATATAATCAAATATAAGACCTGCCAGCTGTTTGCCTTTGCGCAACTATAAAATGTTTCAATGATAAAAGAGTAGCACAAAAGTGGCTTAGGTGTGCATGTAATATAGATTTTTATTACATGAATTTCTATTACATGTTGGGAATAACACGTGATGGAACAAACAAAATGCAGGTACAGCCTCCAGTCACAAAGGTGGTGCTATAAATGCACATGTAAATGCACTGTGCTGTTTGCCATATGAAACCACTCCAATCCCAAAATTCAATTCAGCAGCGACAGCAGCGAGTGAGAATAGCAATGGCCCTCGTTCAATGAGCCAAGGCTTGGCCATTGTGAATTGAGGTGGCAAACAGGAAAATGGCAATTTCTAAAAACCTCACCATGTGTCATTGTTTGGGGGTTGGGCACGGAGGTGAGGGGCCGCGGTGAGATTGGATTTAAACGACATTATTCAGGCAATTTCATGGCTACTTAGCTCAGTGCAACAAAAAGTGTGGGGGGTTGGGAGAAGAACTCAATTTACAAGCAATATATCAACTGCCACAAATGACTTGCAACCCCTTCAAAAATGACATTTTTATGCAAAAGCTAACAAAACGCACAAAAATTAACTGCCATAACTGTGCCGTCAGCAAATGTCCTGGCGACCTAAGGAGTCTGCAGGGTGCAGACTGTGACTAGGACTCACTCCATTTCCTTTCCGATTGCAAAATCATTTTAAAGAGACTCCACAGCCAAGTAGTCACATTTCTCATTTCTTTGCTCCCATTACAGATAGCATGGGGAGTTCATTTCAACAACCCTATGGGTCTCCAACTGTGAAAATGATTAAATCTACAAGATCCATATCATAAAAGAAATAAATTGGGAATTTAACAGCAGAGGGGAGAGCCTGTGAATATCGCGAGCCAAAGTTAGTGCAAAACCTACACTGGTGAATTCATCCTGCAGACAGAATTCTTTCTAAATCAGAAACACTGTAATTCAAATTATAATCTAAATTTACAAAAACAGCTAGGCTTAGTCTGAATGAGTGATTACAAGCACAAACCTGGTGCCATTGTAATGGGCTATGCTGACTGTGCCAGGCCAGCCTATCTCAGATCTAACTAACCTTACAGAGGCAAAGCTCTGCTTCCCTGGTGACAGCAGCGCCATTTGCTTTGATGTTCTGACTTGCAGTGGAAAACTGACAGAAGACTTATTTCATTTGCTCAGAAGAGAAAAACATGCTCTTTTCAAAGCGCATTGCTGGTCCACATGCAAATGGAATGGCAGCATTTTTTTCTGATCTTCTTTACATGAGGGCAAAAAAACATCTTTGATCATCACATGGTCTAAATGAGGAAAGATACTTGGCTTTCAGGCATATCAAGGGCCTGTGCCCTGCCGCCCCTACAAGCCCCCAGCTGCAATATGCCCATCATTCCACCTAATTACTGCCACATGAGGAAAAAAAACTATAAAAACAGCCAGGAAATTCATTAAAGGGTGGCTAATTCTATTCCTTCTCACTGACTGAGTCCATATTTTCCATGCCTGAGCCTGCATTTCTTCTGAGAGAGAGGAGAAAGCCCTCTCTCTCCGTCTTTTCCCAGCTTGGCCCTTGTTTGTCAATAGGCAGAGCCTTTGGCACACCAACCTGGCATCAAAGGGTTTCACACTTCACAGGCCACAGGGATTAGAGGCCTTTCAGGCCTACAAAACCCATCTCAGCTCCACAAAGGCTTCCGGTTATTAGAACCCACAGGCATAAAGGAAGAAGAAGAGGAGGAGGAGGCAAATGAGCATCTGGATGCTTCTGATTCCAGCTTCCTCTTTAAAAAGTTCCATGGTATAAATTTTATAGCAAAGTTGATTACAGTAAGTATGACTACAAACCGGGGCATAATTTCACTCTCATACACACTGTGTATATACACTGTGGGTGTTTGATGTGCAGGGTCTCCACATCTCTCTCCTCCAGAGCAGTAAGTCTATAAGTGAAGACATGGAGGTTAAAGGAGGGAGTCTCTTTTTAGGGCTGGCGCTCTGTGACTTACTGGTTTAGACTGCAGTAGATCATAGCTAAGAGCAGCAGCATACAGATGGTGCGTGCTGATAAACACCCTCTAAGGCAGCCAGCACTGCCTCCTTTGTGTGAGCCCTCACCTCCTCATAAAGGTAGGGGGTTTCCTGCACCTGTGCAAAATCTCCAATGTGGCCATGCATGCAAACGCAATGCATGAAAACAGAAATAAGGCTCCAAAATGTGCACAAACACACACACACACACACACACACACACACACACACACCCTCGTCTGCAGTTGTGTCTCATTTGCCATCAGTGGAGCATGTTGTTATCCTCTCCTCAGCGCTCTCTCATGAAATGTAGGGCAGGGACAACAACAGGTGCCTGTGCGGGCGACAGCCTGCAATGCCTCCTGGGCTAAATGCTTCACACTCGCTTCATTTCGACATGCGACAGCCTTGTAAGGATTAATTATTTCCCCTGAGGATGGAAGAATATGCTTTTTCCCTTCCTGAGAGCAGGAGGCTATGTGCATTCACAAGCACATGAAACAGCTTACAGTAAATGAGCAGGGAAACCTGGGCTAGCACAGCTTTTACAATAAGCAGGAAAAAACTTCTACATGAAAGGAATGTAAACAAACTAAGCATATGATTGAACTGCATAGGAGATGAGATAAAAGCTCAGGCAAACACATGCACTGGTTCTGAGAGATCACGCGCCAGGGAGCGGAGATGGCAGGGAGGCAATTAATGGGCTGACCTTCGTCCTTAATCACCCAGTGCCTGGCACACAATGCCCATGTGTCAGAGCAGCACATCTCTAAATGCCACCCCTCATTAGCACGACGCACGCAGTGAGAGAGGCTATCTGTGCAGTGTTACACTCTCCAGTGGTCAAACAGAGATAGCAAGGCTGGGATAGGATAACATGGCAGCACAGAGTCGGACTGAGCTGCAGTAGGCCATGATATGATCTAGAAATCCCATTTCACTTCGAGGATGGGCACTCTCCTTTCTCTCAAGTTTTGATTGGCATGAAACTCCCCAAGCGCACCGTCCTTGGTGTACTCAGTGCTGTCACTGTGATTGCATGTGTGCTTGTGTGTATGTACATGTGTGAGAGTGTGTGCGTGTGTCTATCTGTGTGCGTTTGGTGAAGGGGGTACCCAATTTTGAACACTCAATTAACACTCCTTTAATTAGCCAGCAGTACATTTTGAATTCTGATGAACTAATTTTCTTGGTGTGAGGGTGGGGTGGGGTGGGGGGAGGGGGGGCTGGTAAAGATGAGGTCCACTGGGTACAAAACAGCAATAGACTGTAAAAAATCCATTAAATTCTGTGCACTTCTTCCAAGTGAGAGGTCAAATTGTGTTGATCACAAGAAGCAAAGGCAGACAGAGAGAGTATGAGAGCAGGAGAGGAGGGGCGTAGGGATAGCAGGGGAATGAAGAAAAGGGAGAGGAGATAGGGAGTCAGAGGCTGTGTGAGAGTGCACCACCAAATCCAGAGGACCATGAGAACGCTTTGCATTTTAATTAGAGGTTTAAATGAATAAGCAGAGGAAAAAGTCTGAACGACCTGCCTGAAATGCCCTTGCTCTCATTTATTAGTGTTTCAAGTGTTCTAAAATTATGAGCAGGTTGGAGAAGTTTCTTCTTATTAGTGGAGAAAACGCTCCCAACACATCAAAAAGCCCTCAGCATTTTCTCACTCACTCTTGCAAGCTTGTATCCCTACTTACCACAAGCTTTGATCCCATTTGACCATGTACACTGGTGAGCAAGGGGGAAAAAGTGCTTGTTTAGATGAAGGGAGAGGACTGCTCAGTTGAACTGCAATTAAGATTTCACAGAGCAGTGAGTACATAATACACATTAACTTTGGCCAAACAAACAGAGCCATGCGTGATGAAGTTAGGGCAAACAACAGGGGAGAGATTGCCAGAGAGATGAAAGAAAACAGGGGGTCAGCTTCAGTCCAACATCAACCTCAGTCAGTGGGAGCCATTTCCCCTGAGAGAGAGACAATCGCTGTAGAACATGAGCAGCTGCACTGAAGATGTGTCCTTTCTAACCTGCTGTACATGAAACTACAAAAAGCCATTTTTTAAACATTTTTTTTAATTAAGTATTTGCTTTTTGGGAATAACATCTGATTAAAGATCCTTACAGTCAGTCCTTTGACTTTTCACTTAACCTCGGTGAAATAAAGTTACTTTAATTATTTATTTATGGACTAACNAACATCTGATTAAAGATCCTTACAGTCAGTCCTTTGACTTTTCACTTAACCTCGGTGAAATAAAGTTATTTTAATTATTTATTTATGGACTAAAATGGTCTTCAAATTCTTCACTTCAGAATCCTTCAGCTTGACAAAAGTTTGCCTTGTTAAGCTGACATACATGTCAAATGTATAAGATTCTACAGCATTGTTCCATTGAGGAACCTTTGACCTGTGGCTATTGTTTAGCTCTTTTGCAGATAGGATCAGGGTCTATGACATTCTCTCCCCATCACTGTTAGTCTGCTGTAAAGGGACGGGCAGGCGGAGGGGGGATTCATGGGGGGGGCAGAGGCAGCTTCGCGTCCTGAACAATACCTGCCTTGTGCTAATGGAGGTGTCATCTGGCACAGGGCTGATTAGTCAGCGATTACAGCCAGGCCTCAATTGCCGTGACAACTGCTGCAAACACAATAGGCCCTGATAGAGCCAGCTGTTTGGTCCTCTGCAATTAACCCTGCATCCCACTCGTCTCCGGCAGTGCGCTGCCTCTAATTGACTATCGGGCACACAAAGCAGGGGCTGTCGGCCAGACCCCCTGGACATAGCCCCCGCCTCTCTGCCGAGGTAGAGATGATAATAATAGAGGCGTCCTGCAGACTCGGCCGCCAGTCAATCAAAGCCTCAGTGCCCCACAGGAGCTTCCTGAGGAGAGAGAGAGCAGGGGAAGCTCATGTAGGAGCCAGTGATCAACAGGGTAGAGCAGCCATGCAGGGGGCAGACATGTTGAATATGCCCTCAGCCAGAGTACTAATCAATTCAAGTGCACGTGAGGGGAAAGGGAACCCTGCTGCTTGCTTGATATCAGAACATTTTTAGGAACACTCATCTGCCTCTGTTCATCTCAAGGTTGATTTTCTGTGCAACAGCACAGGGAAAAAACATCAAGGCAATTATTTGTCAAGCTATCTGTAATTGCAAAGATAAAAATCAAACTGCAATGATTTCTCTGAGGATAGAGCTGTCTGAATTCACAGATGCCTGTGTCATCATATATATATATATATACACATATATACACACACACACACATATACATATATATGTGTGATTATTGTGATTATTCTAAGACAAAACAATATACAATATTCTAAGACCAAAACACAACACGCTTTTCGTCTGACTCCTCTGTGTCCACTGAAGGTAACTTGGTTATTGAGGAGGTTGTCTTATCAATGTTGTTTTTCATGAAACCTTTCCAATCAAAACACTATTTTGCCAAGTAAACACAGTCACATGCAGTTTATGTTAAGACAAGAAATGACAAGAAAATTATGCATTTAATCAATTAAATAGCTATGTTAATAAAATCAGTAGTTTGTTTTTCAGAAGGGGGTGCCACCATAGTGCAATCACATATAGGTCTCTTAATCTGCCAACACGTTTCGCAAATAGCAAAGAGGATAATGAGAATGTTAAAGCAATCTGCACACTGATCCTCTGCAGGCATGCAGACATGGCACAATGTCAAAAATGGATTTAATCATTAAAAGAGATTTTTTTTAACTTGGCCAAAACTCCCAAATCTAATCTTTCATTTCATTAAAGCCAATCTGATCTGTGATTTAATCTACCTATTTCCTGCACAAGCAGATGAAAGAAATACCAAATTGAGAGCCTAATTTGGGCTTCCTTCTCACACAGACTGCAGCATGAGGTCATTTAGTTAGCCTGCAGTGAAGCTGTGCACGTGTGTGGTTAATACCATACGCTGAGACAGTGATAAGGTCCACAGGTACAGATAACTATAAGATAGAGCAGAGGAAAGACAAGATCTATTTCCTCAGATGTTCCATTTCTACCCAAACTGTCCCTGTTTTAATTCTCTAACGGTTTCTCATATGTGTACCACAATTGTGGTGGACAATGGTTCTGAACAAAACTGCTAATTAGGAATCTATTATAAATCATTTCCTCTAAAGAAATGTAAAATATTATACCAATGGGACACTGTCATGTTTACATTTTCTCATAAGAATCTATCTCTAAAGCCAGATGTTACTGAATCAGCCATGAAAATTAATTAGCTGGTTTGATGTGGCAACCTCATGCTCCTTCCAGACAGACCTGGCTTTTATGGGCTGTAGGGGAAATTACTGAGAATTGATTGATCCTGAAGGACTCCTCTGTACACATGGTCTGGCAGACAGAACACACACACACACACACACACACACACACACACACACACACACACACACACACACACACACACACTTCTAACAACAGCTGATCCAAACATTTCACCCTCCAGCTGAACCTGACATTCTTACCTATTCATAGCCACAATATCAATTGAATCATTAATTATCAAAATTATATGTAAACAGCTTTAAAAAAAGCATATACTGTATATATTCCTCATGTTCTTCTTATTTCAAACAGCAGATAAATTAATGTGATGAAGCATTAAAACAAATATCAACCTGAGTTATCTGCCACTCTCTTAAACAGTAATGCATCACTATGCACAACAGTTGCACCCTCTGATATATAAAGCATTGAAATTACAAATGGTTGATTTTTTTTCTTCACATGTCTTGATGCTGCCTTCTCTCTTTTTCATTGTTTCGGTTTCTTTACCTCCTCTCTATCCTCTTTTGTGCTCTGCTCTTGCTTCATCCCCCTCTCTGTGTCTTCATCCCCCCTCTCTGTCTCTTCCATCTCCCTCTCTGAGTAAGTGAGTTTCATCTGGGGTGCTTGCCGGGCGAAATCACCTCAGGGCGAACACTTTATTATCTGTAGTCAAAGCGTCACCACAAATACCATTCTACACACACAAGTGTCACTTTCCATTTGTCTGCACTCTGGCTGCATTAGCAGAGCCTACCCGGCCCAGAGCCTCGTCTCAAACACGCCCGGCAGAGGAAAACTAACAGCGTGGGAAAGCACTCGTCCTGCATTCCTGCCCCATTAACACCACTGGCACCACCATAACAGACCTAGTGCCCCTGTTGGGAATTAAAAACACTATTATCAGCTTTAACCTTAGAGTGAGTAGTGAGGGTATAACAAAAAGAGAAAGAAATATTTAGGACGGCATGTTATTATCTTATGTTGTTTAGTGCATGAAATCACAGCATGCGTGAAAGAGCTGAACAGAGGATCCCTACAGATTCAAATGGCATGTGTTAATTACTGATGATCTAGCTGAGGGTCCAGCAAAAACAACACCAGTGGGCAGTTTATGTCCCTTTTGAGCCTCTATGGAATGCAGACCAGCAGCAGCCATGTCAGGACTTTTGTGGGACACCCGTCCACCAAACAAACACAGAAAGTGGGGCAACATTTTTAACACACACTATACACTGCACTCCATCAACAAAATAGGCAAACAAAAAGAACCCAGCTCCATGTTTGACAGACAAAAATAAAAAGAGGCATTTCAATAGAAAAATAACCACACTGAATATTTCACACTGAACAGAACCCCTCACAACCACAACCTCTTTTCAAGCACAACTTTGCCAGGCTCTTTCCATTTGCAATAATTTATGGGCCTGGATTGGCAACATAATAGATTATAAATGGGACAAAATAACTATATTCTGCTCTGTTTAATAATCAAGTCTGGCCAAAGGGCTGAGCGTATAGTATGCATGGCTCTTTATAGATGTGGGGACCTATAGCCCCTGGTTTGTGGGCTGCCTGTGATGAGCCAGCCCCGGGCCTGCCTGGGCCACCCTCATTGTGCATACAGCATGGTCTAGAAAGCAGAGCTTTATCAGCAAATACCCCGAGTCAGCACAAGCAGCAGGGTGGTTATGCATTGCGACTGGCACACCAGCCGATATTGTCATGTGCGATTAGGCCTGTGCTCATGAGCCTGTGAACTCATTCCTATGGCATCAAAGTCAACCCCACCCCCTACTCTCCTCCATTTATATCCCTGCCTCTCTGCTGCCCTCTCCTCCTTCTCTTGGTCTTTCTGTTTTACATCAGCCGAGCCACTTCACAATATACTCTCACTGAACCTTGTGAAAAGCTGTGCTCCAGTGCTAACAAATACAGAGTCAAAATACAACAGCAAGGCAGACTGGTGTGATTTTACGAAACAAACAATTGGAGCATAATTAACTCCATCTAAAAAGGGTCACCTACAAGTTAGAGCTAGCAAGTGCACCAAGAAGCAGCCACTGCTGGTTGTTTTGTCCCTGTGCAACTCTCCAGATGATAAGGCTGGTAGAGAGGAACACAGGGAGTCTCACAGAGAAAAGAAAGACAAACTGTGAGGCCAGTTATGGGGAAATATCAGGAAGAGGAAACAGATTAAACCATTCGGTGATGAGGCAAAGCAATTCACTGATGAAGCAGAGTTCAACACAGGACTCAAAGTCAATAAAGAAACACAACAAGCTAAAATCCTGATCTGAAAGATTTATGTCAGGCCCTCTCTGACCTCTCTAAGACAAGATGCCACACTATGACACTATTTTCTCAAAGGGCTACATGTACAGCATAGAGCCAGCAGCATTCACAGTTATGCACAAACTCAAGTGGACAAAGCAACAACACAAACACACACACACACACACAAAGGTTTGGAGTAAAGGACCCCAGAGGTAGAGATTGTAAGCATATACACAGAAAGGAACCAGAGCAGAGAAGGAAAAAAGGAAGAGAGTGGGAAATAAAGTCTGGGAGAGAAGAGGGGAGGCTGGAGGCGCCTGGGCAGGCCTGTCAGACTGGAGGAAGTGCTAGTGCGCAGGCCTGCAGGTAAATGGAAGAAGAAAGGCGCCTGCAGGCTGCCTGAGGCAAGCCTGGGCCCTTCTGTTCTATCATTTAGGAGACAAGTCCACCACTGATTCCCAATTAATATTTAACACTGCACAGACAACAAGGCACTCTGCTGCAGTACACATGCCGAGTAGAGTAGNAGGAGAGGAGAGGAGAGGAGAGGAGAGGAGAGGAGAGGAGAGGAGAGGAGAGGAGAGGCACACTTAGAGATTGTTTAAGGCTGAAATTAATTGATATATTGTCATGTCGTCATGTTATGTATAGTGAGGAGTAAAAATACATTTATTGTTACACTGCGCCAAATTCTGTCACTGAGAAACACTGCATTGTGTGGTTATAGTTGCTCCTTGATTAAGCTTACAAGTTTGGATTTATAAAATTCCCTAAACAGCTCAGAGTTAGATCTAGCAGCCAGAAGTTAGCACTCATCTAACTCTAAACTGATAATGCAGGAGATGTGATTCACCACTTTTGTAATCTAAAATGATGGTGCACTCAATTCATGTGAAGATGGCCTTTTTGAGAATAAACCAGAGAAGAAAACCACATAAACTGTAGTTAAATGTCCCACAGGAGCAATGATTTCAACATTGTGCTGTGGTCAGTTTGCAGTCTCATTATTTCCCAACCAAACCCTCTAAACTACTATAGTAGAATGAAAAACCACAGCTAAGGATGGTATCAACATTTTTACCATCAAAACAAAAGGCTTTACTGCTATCTGCCCTTAATTTTTGAATTTCCTTACCCATAACTTCTCTTACACACAAGAGAATGGTTCTATTTAAAAACAGGCCCCAAGAAGTATTGATCTGTATTTACATTCTGTGCATGTCAGAGATGTTAAAGTGCATGGACCTATTTACTAAAGTGGAGATTAACAGATGCAGCTATAATGAATAGGTATGGTAAGTAGTTCTATAACATCTGTTATTTGTTCTTAAACATCAAAAAAACTTTTTATACATCTATGAAACAACATAACATTATATTTTGTTTGTCAGGCAGATAATTTGATAAAATTGACAAAATTGATGACTCATTCTGATTTTTAACAATTCTGCAGTTTGTGGCTAAACTGAATGGACCACTGAGTGTCCTGCCAGGAGCGTGTGACACCTCCTGAATGCCTCTCTCAGTCTGTGGTGGGTTTAGCTCTTAGATGGCACAGGCAGCATGTCATTTCCTGTGGGACAGCAAGGGACTGTGGACACTCTCTGTACCCTTGCTCACAACCCCAAACCCACCCCCACTTTCTGGCAGGCAAAGACAGAGGGTGTCGATGCCTTGCACCTGGGACGCCCAAATGCCAGCTTGGAGGCTTTGGAACTGGGAACCTGTTTTTCAACCCAAATCCCACTGTGACCAAAACTAATGCAGAACCCCTCTTCCTCAAGCTTACCTCCCAAGGCAATAAGATTGCTTTGCCCCCCATGTTCACAGCAGAAGGCAGAGGGCAGAGGGAAGGCATGGCTCTGTGGGATGTCGCCAGCCGGAAATGATCCTCTGTGTGCCAGCGCTGGGACGACAACATGACAGAAGAGGCTGTAGTATGCATGAGGTTAGACTAATACAACCAATATCACTGTCCCTCTGAAATAAACTCTATTAATACTCCTGGTTTTGAAATACAGCAATGGGATGAAAGTGTGAATAACACATTTCCCGTGGCTATGCAAACCAGGCGATCCCCAAAAATGAGATTGCATAAGTGGGAGGAGGAAGAGAAGGCCATGGATAGCTGTCAATCACCTTTCACCATGAAAAATATCTCATGACCTCTGCTTCCCTGCTGCAGACTGTGGAATAATGACAGTCTCTGTGGGCACTCTGTGGAATTCCAAATGGGAGTTAGAAATGAGGTGATTCAATCAGTGGGAAAAGGTCAAGTGCATGCAGATTCTCTCTCTCGCTCTCTGTCTCCATTTCTTTTACCCTAGTTCCACTTTACGCCCCCTACCTCCAGGGTCCTGAGGCAATCAGGATAAAGGTTGCAATTTGTGCTGCTACTCATGCCCACATTTAAATATTCAACTGGAAACGCTCACACATTTTCCTGCATCCAATGAAGTAACATGCTGCAATTTGATATGGCCAGCTAATTCCACTGTTATGTCTCGCACCACCTCAGACAACAGTGGTAAAGAGGTGCCTGGAGGTCATTACCTGCGCAAATTCCCCTTTGCTGTGGCAGTATGGCTTAGGAAGAGAAGCTGCTAAAAGCAAAGCAAACTAATGGCTCTGGCAGCTTTGCCTGCAGAGGCACAGGGCTATTAGGAGAACTACAATCCCCAGGTGAACCTCCATGTCATGTCCTAAGGCTGTGTGCGACAAAGCCAGGCTGCCTCTGTCGATCAAGCTGGGAGAGGGTTGAACCTGGCCTGACATAGCATGAACCTGGGATATAAGGTCTTCTGGGAACTTCTCATCTACACCTGGCTGATTGGCACCTCAGGCCTCCTGACTGGTGTCACAGAGGGTTACCACTGCATGTGTGTTCCCTGTTATACTCTCTATGTGTTTGTGTATGTCTCTCTTGCAAGGCACATTTCTGGACTTCATACCAGTCAGTTCAGGATATTTAACTTAGAACAAAACAGGTTTTACAAGTTTGATTTCAATACAGTTGCATTCATCATGATGTGAAACAGTTTTTGTTTTAATTAGGATTACACAAGTCATTGCAATGTAACCAAAAATATGCTATTCTCAATTGGTGTGTGTTTGCGTGTATGTATGAGCATGTAAGAATTGCAGCCAGGCCGTGCTGGGGTTAGCGACGTGAGGGAACACCCAGCTTTAGCCCAAAGTCAAATCCAATCACAGGACAAATATGGGAGTGGCAGTGAGCTGTGTGGTTAGCAAGGGCAGAATTTGCAACATGCCAGGATAAAAAACACAAACGTGCACACCCAGTGTGACAATGACATTACCCTTCTTGTAAAATGTCATGCCTTGGCACACATGTAAGTCATGAATAAACAAATGAAAACCTGCTGAAATCTGTATAGATATTATTTTGGAAAATAGCCAGATAGTAATATCAGCATTAACCAGTCAATTGAGGGATTTTGGACCTGTTATTCTTTAGCTGACATGTGGCAGAGTAATTGCTGTCTGGACCAGGGAGGAGCAGGGCAGTGGTGGGGGCTGCTGGGCCTCCTGTCCAGCCATCTCAGTGTTACTCATCACTGGACTGGTGTACCTCCCTCTCCCCTCCAGGATCAGGACTGTTATGCTCGCCCATGCTCCCTGGACCTTCAGACCTACAGTGGAGGACGACTATCAAGTAGAGGGATGGGTAGCGAGGGAAGTTGCCACTGGCTGAGGGTGGCAAGGGTCAGTGGCATCCATTCACCCCTCTCCCCCTGCAGGGCCTTTCTTTCTCATCTGTCTGGATGGGTGCCCTCTCTCTGGGGCACAACACGATGAGAGGCCCTGGCTCCGCTGCCGTCTCTGCCTTTCATGTCTCCATCTAGGGCAGTGGTAGAGAGACGTGGAGGGGAGGACGAAAGAGGGGGCAAGCTACAAATGTCACCCATAAGGGGGGATTTAATTAAAAATGACAGGGGCTGGCGCTGGAGAGTGCAGCCACATATGCGTGGAATTTGGGTGCAGTGAAAGCAAGTGCCTATGATTTATAATTCAAGTAATGCTCTGCACTCCTTTTAATTCTACAGCCAAAGAAAAAAATATCAAAAGGCCGCCCCTGTGAGGCTAATCCAATATGATATTTTTAAGGGCAGGCGGTCAATGGCTTTTTGAAAAGCCAGCTTCTCTGTCTCCCTTTCTGCCTCTCTCTCTCTTCTGCACTTGTCTGTCTTTCCCCATCTCCCTCTGCCGCTCCCTCCTTTCTCTCCTCTGCACCCCACTCTACAGTACCTCACCCACCCCCCACCCCCTGAGCCCGGGCTGTGATAATGGAAACATCCCGCTCTCCGCCTCCCGTTTCTCCCGCTAAGCTCTGCGCGCTTGGGGGAAATTGATTGTCTGGCGAGCCGATCTGAACGCTTCCAGCTGATGGTAGAGCCAGTTAAGTCCTTTTTTATTGAGGGTATGAGGGATTTTTAATGGGAGTCGCATCAATGAACTGTGCAGCCACTCTGCATCTGCATGCAGGGGCTTTTTCTAAAACCCCTCTCACCCACTCATCCCAACTGCTATGCCAACCCTCACTCAAAGACAGTCTCTCTCTCACTTTCTCTCTCTCTATCTCTCACTCTCACACATACACACACACAAAACTACTTTTGTGTAAAGGACAGCAAATGCAAATGACACAGCTCACCTCTACCCCACTGCCAGGTAATCCCCCTCCTGTGCTCTCACTCTGTCTATTTGAGGGCTGTATTGTGGTATTCAGCCTCCTGTTGAGAGCCCAGGTCACTTTACCCACAAACCCCCTTCCATGTTGGCACAAACTGGGCCATGAACAATCAGTCATGGGGACCTGCTCAGCATGGTGACCTGAGTGTGCCCACTTCTGCAGCCAGACCCACTGTCTGCCTTTCTGCACCCCTTCTGGGCCTGGACGAACAATTGCCGTATTGAGGCCAAGAACTGCACAGTGGTGGAAATCCAACACTTACTCCCCCCTCCTCCTCCAAGGACAGAAAGGAGGCTATTATGTTCAAACATCCTCATTATGAACCTCAAGTCAGTCACTGTAGTAGTCTTTCAATCAAAGGGTTTAACAGGTGGAGAAAGAGAGGGAGAGTCAGACAGAGAGGGTCAGTAAGAGGGAGGGCAAAGGGACTGGAGACTGTTCTTTTTCTCTATTGATTTGAGCCCTGACTCCCACTGGCTGCTCCTCAATAAAAGGACCCTGAGAGGAAGTGGGCTAATCCTGCAAAATTGAAAGGAGGGAAGGAGGAAATCGATTAAGACGACTGTTGAGGACTTCCTCCATTTCTCTCCTTTCCTTTCCATCTTTACCTTCCCTAATTCTATTTTCCACAGTTTCTCTTTGTCCACCCTTTCATTTCACCTCCCTCTGAAACCTCATTAGTGAGCCTGGTTGAACCCCACTCGGCTGAAGAGTGGCCCCTTCCAAATGCACCCGAAACTCTATTTATCTCTCTTATTCCCTCTCTGTTACTAATACACCTTTACAACTCAATATGAAACATCCATATGGATCAGCAAAAACAAATCCAGATCCAAGGAGGGAGGTAGAACCCTATCTCTCTGCGGTTTGTGCTTTCCTCTGTAGTAGGTGACTGAAGTGTGATGTTGAGCTAAGAAGTAGCTAATTGGCTAGTGAGAAGCTGAAGAAAATGCAGACAGAGCTAAATTTCTTCTCCAAGAGCCAAGCCATTTACTGGTCTGGTTACAGGCCTGATACAATGTCCTACTGATGAAGAAACATAGAACCTGCTATTCTCTAAGCCTCTCTAAGCTGAGGTAAAAACTGCTAGGTTAGAGCTCCCCTGCTTTCCATCCGCCAGTCCTAATCGGCTTGAGGTGACTTGTACTGTAGGCCTGCCATGTACACAAAGGCCATTAAAGACTCTAGGGATGTTCAATAAGGTGGAAAGGCCCTTCTTTGTCTCATCAGAAACCAGACTCTCTGTAAAAGGTTTATCCAAAAGCTTCAACAAAATTAGAGAGAAATTTACCTTCCAAATGCCTGGCTGCAGCAGCTCTCTAATCCCAAACTGGTTAAAACTAGTTTTGCCAACTCTGTAACAGTTTTCAACCCTGGCTCATCTTTGTCCCTTTACACCATTTTGTGAGTGGACAGAGGGTGGTGCTCGGGGAGCAAACAGAGCAGCTGTCATGCTTTACAGGCGGCCGGCTCAGCCAGGGCCAGACACTGTAAATGTTTACAGACCCTCAGGGTCACCCAGGGCCAGTGAGGCACGTTAAACACTGTCTGTTCAGCCCTGTTGCCACGACTGCACAATCAGCACAGCTAAACAGCCACCCTCACAATGAGTAGCCAAACAACATGGCAATCCAAGGTCTAAGTGCAGAGCGAATGAAACTGTTTAGAATTCCTCAGAGTAGCGACGGAACACAGTGACAAATAACAGAAACCGGAAAGTCTATTTTCTTTCACTTATTCACAGTCAGGGTTAACTACCCATTTCCATCCTTCACCATGACTGATAAATTAAATACAAATGACAAACACAAGCCTCTCTCATTTCTGAGCTTTTGGTGAGCTGACCTCCATCCCTCTCTGTCATTTTGTTAACTCACATTTCCGTCCAAGGGCTTGCGGTGGCTCCAGGGTCTTGCTGGCACACACTGGGTGCTGGGGTGGAGGGTTTTGCCTCCTCTGCAGACAGGCCAGCATGGCGAGGTGGGCACAGTACTACAGCCGGGGGAGTTCTGCGGCCAACCTGGAACAGAAAAAAAGCAGGAAAAAAAAGAAAAGAATGTTGAGTGAGTTAAGCAGGATGATTCGGGGTCAAAGCTCCATAGTCATGTCCAGTAAGCCGGCAGCAGCTGGCTCTGGGCTAGATGGGCTGGTTTTCTCACCCAGGATGTATTTGGGAAAGCACGCCTACAGCTGCCTGCCTCTCAGCTCTGTGTGCTGAATGATAAACACACACCTGCACTGGGGCAGCACGGTTGACATGGGTTCAGAGCACAGTCCAGGCCAGTCACTCTGCAGCTTCAAACAGCACATCCACACAGCCAGTCAACCGCATCTCCTGTCTATGAAACCGTCCTCAAAGCAAACACACAGACATGCTCAGAAAGTAGCAACACTCAGGCACATTCCTTCGAGGGCAGTATGCATGTGGTGGTGATTGATGGCGTTATCTATGGACCACAAAAAAAATGGTAATGCTGAGAAAACAGCAGTCTGTCTGCTACAACTTAACATGCAACAGCTCTGGGGGACTGTCAGGAAGGGCCTACGGGACTGAATGGTGTCTGGATGTATGTGTAGATGTGTTTTGTACCGTATGGTTGCATGTGTGTGTGCATGAGCAAATGCAATAGGTTGGGAGGGGGAGACTGCCAACCGTACATCAGGGCTAGTGACGGCACTAATCAATCTCCCTCTAGGCCATAAATCTCCAGCTCTACTCTCCCCCTTTTTCCCCACAGCCACCTTCACTCAGGAACAGGGAGGCAGTTGCTGCTACTTTCCCCTCAGAAAGCCCATCACAGCCCCGGTGGAAACACTGGACACACACACACACATATATATATATATATATATATAAAAGAAATCCAGAGCTCCCTCACTAAGAACCCTCAACAGTCGAGTAGTATGGAGGGTATCATTCATCTGAAACATACCAGTGTCACATAGCACAATGATGACTGATTACAAAGTCTTCTACTTGGATTATGTGCCGGATGAGAACAGCTAAAGCAAACCATTTAGGTCCAGAAAGTGTTTTTATATGATAAGGATCGAGATTCACTCCTCTATAGTTCACTTAGCGGATATTGTTTTGCTTCCAGGAAACATATGCTCTCTCTGTGCTGTGAATAACACTAAAGAAGCCCACTTTCACCTAAAAAGCATGGCTTTGTCTGTAAAAAGCATTGTGGCCTTAATCTTAGCAGCGCATGTGTTTGGAGTCTCTTGTACAAAACGCATCGATATGAAACACTATCATTTCCATCTGGGCTGGTCTCCTCCCATATTAAAACAAAGAACAGAGGCAAATATTTCATCTATGCTGTCAGCAACAGCGTCTCCTGCCATGATGCGTGGCAGATTATTGAAAAATGATTTCTCATGCGCCTGTCACAGGCTTGTCCCCTGTTATTTATTTTCTTAGTGAATCACTAAATGAACATTTAGCCACCTGCCATCAGTCCATTACTTAGTTTTATAGATTATCATTTTAATATGAAAGAAAGCAATTACAATGATTACAGGATAAATTAATGGCAGTCCATAAAGCACCAGGTCCCGCTCTCTCTCATTTAAGAAATCTAGAAAAATATGGATTACCAGTGAACAAACATTAAAATTAGAGAATGCTAATCAACCTTTAAAAATGATGAATATATTTTTATGCAATATTCAACCAAGGTGTAAAACCAAAATTTAACTTAGATTCAAAAGTGAAATCTACAAGATAGATTAAAAAAAGGGTCATTCAAGGATGAAAAGATTCAGATGAATTTTTATTTTCATAAATTGAATTTGTTTCCTATTTTTCAGAACAAGGTAAAACAACCTGACCTTGAGTTACAACATCTTCTGAAAAAAGAAAAAATAATTTAGTCATTGGTTTAAGAGGACAAATCCCACTAAATGAACTGATTTATGAAAATGCTGGTAATCTCTTTTTGAAATACTTTTGAATGACTAGATTTTCATTCATATGTGCTTTAACAATGCTCCTCACTCAGAGTGTACATTTTATAAACAAGCTCCTATCAATCGATCCAGGTTTACTACCACTGTTTCAAGTAAGCTTTAAATACAAAAGGCTAAATGTGATTTAAAGTATGGCTTGAGGAAGAAATGACAGACAAATGCAAAACATTTGTTGATTCCTCGTTTGAATAGTCTAGTTAAAGATTAGAAGTTTGCAAAGGAATGTATAATCCTTGTATGAATTCAGCCTTTAACTAATAAAATATTTTTTACAAGACTTTGAATTTGACCATAGACCCTGAGGCTTGTATAACACATTTAACATTCAAGCCAAATGTCTATTTTTAAAATCTGTCAAAATCTATACAAAACACTTTCAGCACAAACATGACAGTATGAAAAAGGTGTTTACAAAAAATACTTCTCCCTGATAAATGTAAGTAAATTAGACTCTGAATATCTTGTTAATTCACTCTTTTCCTCAAACACACACACACACACACACACACACACACACACACACACACACACTGCAGATGGAAGAGAGGGGCCACTCTATTTCTCGCCAGGTGCTTGAGCGAAAAAAGGTCGCTTGCAGTGCCATTTCCTCTCACACACAGGCAGGCCTGGCCCAAACACACTAGCACTTTGAGCTCATTACTGGATATTCACATAATCCTTTCTCTGTGTCCTCTCTGTGAGGATACTAATTTCACAACAAGCCCATCCTCAGAGCCCATTTGTTAAAAAATAGTGGCTGAGAGAGAGGAAGGGAACACATGGTGTGGATTGAGACTAAAAGCTAGTCTTACAGGGGGATACCTCCACAGTTTTCCCCTCCCTGAAATGAAAGACAATCGTGTAACTACCCTCCATTTTTCTCCATTTGCTGCTCACAAAATGTATTCTGAGGCATTATACTTCACTGAAAGAGACCCACTTTTTTCAATTCAATTTCAAGAACCAATTTTCTCCTATTATTGCCTTTAAGAGCGAGGCAGAAGGAGCAAGTCTTTGGCTTGTTTGTCATGTCCCCCTTTTGCCTCATCTCCTCCTATTAGGTTATTGGACTACTTAGCAGATGTCTATCAGTGGCAGGAAATTATCTCTAAAGCAAAACCCCGTGACCCATGATCCAGCTGCCCTAAAACAGCCTGTCATGCCTAAGACAATCCCTATGAAGGTGCTAGAAAATGTGTGTGAGTACAGACAAGCACACACTGCCATGCACGCTGTTTGAAAAACTACCTGCACTTCACTCACTCATCAAATCCACTCACAGGTCTCCTATTACACCAGTGCAGGGATATCTCAAAAGCCAGGATGTCTATCGGCTCTTTCCTGTTCTGCTAACGGTGCTGCAGGGTTTGCAATGGGGGCGTAAGATCAGTCCCATGAGATGATGGAATAAGCCGGAATCAAGAGGCAGTGGGCTTGGCAGAGGGCTATTTCTTAGTTAAAAGGCTCTTAAACTGCAGAGGAGATCAGAGGAGATGGCTCCCTGCGCCAAAAGCTGTCTGCCCAGATAAGCATCCTGCCAAATGCGGGGTGTAACAGGGTGGTCATGGGTGAAAAAACGGTGTTATGTGTGCGTTTTGAGCTATAGACATGTTCAGGTGAAAGAAAAAGTGAGGCAGCTGACACTGGAGCTGGGTACTGAACCTCAGTAGTTTTTTCATGTGGACTGAAAATATCTGTAGTAGGAATGTAACGGTTTGTGTATTCATCCTGAACCATTTGGTACAGGATGTTCGACTTTGTGCATGGCTTACTCAGTTTGGTGCACTCCCTGACACAAACAATTCCTGTCAAAATAGTTTAATGATCCACTTTCACTGATGTTCAGAACAATAATTATATCACTTGAGTTCTACCAGGAACATGTGGGCAGTTCACCATTTAACTATAGCATGTGCATGAATGTATGCTCACCAGCTTAGCCAGGTTAGCTTGGTTGGTATTTATGCAATATTGCATTTTATGTGATGTTTAGATGTTTGGAACAACTGGATTTCCAATGTGGTTGGAGAGCATGTCATATGAACCAGTTCTTATGGTCATCATCACCTTGTAGGAAACAGAAAGGCTGATTTCCTGTTTCACTACAGCCGATTCCAACTGTTTCGGTGATAGTGTTGGCCAATGAGCCACAGTTGAATATTTATGTTTTGTAGGAATACAGGACCAAAATATTATTTTCTTCCTGTCTTTTTTTTTTGCTGTACCAAAGTCATACCAAATTGTGAGACCAAAACGAAGGTGCATACTGAACCATGAACTCTGTATACTGTTAGCAAATTTCTTTTATGGTTGCTTTTGCTGACAACGAAGAACTTTGTCTTTCTTTTGTTGAATAAAAAAAAAAAGTGTTTTGTAGAAAAAAACTGCCAAATATCTGAGGAATTACATCAATATCGGACCAATTCACACTTCATGATTTATGTCCACTGTCAACATTTAGTGCCAATACAGGAAGTTGTGAGTCTTTTAGACAGAAAGAAAGAAAGCAATGGTGTGGATGGGCCTAATTTCAATGCAGGAAATGGGGATCTACCTCCTGTCACATTCCCAACAACCACCTTTTTTATTAATCATGATCACAATCTTTTCAAAACCTCAACCATTTAAAATTTGCCTGTATTAGACTGTAAATCCATCTGTTTAAAAAATTCTGGCACTGAATATAATCCTGCGTTTTGCTGAATTGTGTGTATTGATATTTTTGTCTGGTGATAGGAATGTCAAAAATATATGAATATTTCTCAAATTAAGGTATGTAAAATAATACTTGAAACCTTGAGTGAAATTCAAGTATTATATTTAATCCCTAATTTTGATGTATTTCAAACAATACTGAGCCCTAGCTGATACGACACTTTTTAAAGTAAATCAACATCTAACTTTGTAGAGATTTTACCATCTTAGCCTTAGTTAAAGTGTCTCTAATGAACTCCCAAGTCCCCCCTAGCAATGTAGGACCAGTTGTGGTCTGGGAGCCTAGCAGACAGCCTCCACAATGAGCAGGGGTGGGGCTTCAACCTAATTGAATGGTGACCCTGCCGTCTCACTGTGGGACGCCCCATGCAGTGCTTTTAACAAGCTGCTGTGTCTCCCCTCTTAATAAGCCCAAACAAGTTAATCCAATCGACACACTCAAACCCTTTCTTTTTCTTTAACAAGGCACTGCCTCTACCCTCTTAATCCCCCACTCCCCCTTCTCCGTCACCATACCGTCACATGAATGGAGGGAGAGTGAAAGGCTCCATTAGGAAGGACTGGCAGTAATGGACTAGCTCAGCCCTTTCCACACATCCGCACTAAATAATTTGCACTCATACTGTATATTCAAAACACACACACACTAACGCTCACATGTGCCTGATATAAAACTGGTCTATTTGGACATGGCACACAATGAGAGGGTTATGCTCGCCGACCCTGATCCACACACACAAACAAAAATTCTGAGGGGACGTTTGCCGACAGGCACGCACTCTGGGACATAAAAAAGGCATTGTTAACAAACCCTCCCAGCTCCACAAACAAGAGCCACTGATTCCCTAACAATACAATCCCCTGGATGTTCTCACCCACCAACTCCACACAACCTCACACCAGCACAATAAATAACCTGCACAACAAAAGGCCATTGTGTGTAAAAGCCTACAGTTTAGGCATTATTGCCATGATATATAGTGTTGGAATAACATATTGGCAGCTAAGTCTCATATATACACTGCAGCATGTTGCGGTTATTGGGGCTTGTACAGCCTCATACATCGTACTTGTTCCATGAAGTCGTATTTATAAAAAGGGTATTTCTCGGCAGATGAAGGGCATCGTGGCAAAAACACTCAGCTGTTAGGTTTCCATATTCCAGTCAGCTTCAATA